>PVLD010006550.1:0-99566 GCA_004027595.1 Dinomys branickii | reverse complement strand
TCAACTTTCTGAAAAGTAATCTTCATTTTCTAACCTGCATTCCCCACAATTTACGAAAATCTAAATTTTAGAAATTGTCTGTTTTCTGATACTGGCCTTGAAATATTTTCATCAATTGACTCTATATTCACACAGGAAATACTTTCACTTTCCCCTTAGCACGTGTTCTGTAGCCCTAGCTGAGAAACATTGTCATTTTCTGCTCTTTGTGTATTAACCTTTGCATTAGCTGTTTGGTACACAACTTTTCTCACCTACTTTATAGGGAATCCCTCTTTATAAGTTAGCTTTATTAAGATTTGCTTGATCATTCATCTTCAAGTAATCTTAGTTTTATGACAGTAAAGTATGTACTTCTTGATAAGTTATTGCTTAGTTTTACTTTGTATTCTTCCTGGTAACTGCATAGTATTAAACTTGCAGTAACTACAATGTAAATTCTTAGATTTAAAATGTCATATATACACTTCTTACTGTATATTAAAAGTGGAGTATTTCAAATGTTTTTATATAAGAATGATGAGGCAGAGTAAAGAGGTGAGACACAGATAGATACCTGTCAAGACAATCATAGATTTGGCAATAAAACTTAATGGTTAGCCATTCTGTAGAAAATAATTTTTCCTTTGTTCTCATACTAAACAACACAGAAGCGTTCTGTAACCCTGTGTATATGGGAACCCCCATCCCAAGTGAACAAACAGCTGTCTAGTAGACACTTGTCTGATTGTTCTCTGGTTCACTTCAGTTCTGAAAGCAGATCCCACAGATTGAAAGCTCAGACCCAAGAAGCCACTTCCCTATCCCTGTCATACAAATCAGAAGCACCAGGTGGTATAACCTGTGTTTCTCCTAGACAGTCTATAAGTTACGGCTTCTACAACCCCACTGGAGTTCACTAATTTCCTACAGCAGCTCAGAACAAGAGAAAACCTGTACTTACATTTACTGGTTTGTTGTACAGTATATTACAAAGGATATGAGGAACACCTGCTGAAGAGATGAATAGGGTGAGGTATGGGAAGAAGGGATTTTGAGCTTCTGTGCTGTCTCTGGGCACACCACACACCAAGAACTTCCACATGCTTGGCTCTCTACACCTTGACCTTTTGTATTTTTATGGAGGCCTCATTACTTATACATCATTGATTAAGTAATTGGCCATTGGTATTCAGTTTACTCTTCAGACTTTCTCCCCTTTCCAAAAGTTACGGGGAGGGGCTGAAAGTTTCAAAACTAATCCTTCCAGGTCAGCCCCTTTGAGAAGCTTCCTAGAAGCTGCCGGCTGTCTGTCAGCTCATTAGCATACAAAAGACACAGCTGAAGATTCCAAGGATTTTAGGAGATGTATGCCAGAAATAGGGATTAAAAACCAAATATGTATTTCATGACAGCATTGCCACCTATCTGTTCAGTTGTATGCATTTTATTAACCGATATAAGCTTTAGGGACTGGGGCTGTTTTTGATTGAATGACTGTCAATCATGCAGTTAAATGATTCAGTAATGTTAACACCAGGGGTAAAGGTGTTTGAAGGAAACGGTTCTATCACTAAACAGATTTCCTTTAGTACAAGGATATGGGTCATTTCCAGCTCTTACTCGATTTAGATAAAAATACTGTCATTCAGGGGTGGACCTGGCACTTAGCAAGTCTTCATACCTGTATTTTAGGTTGTTTATATTCCTTAGGAAAACTGGAGAAATAATTGGCATATGGATTGTGGGACTTAACCTAAAAGACTGGTAAAGCAAAGGCAGAAACATATTCATGTGAAGATTCACATTGAAAATGACTGTTACATGGTACTGGCAAAACTTCTGTTTTTCTTAGTCATGGCAGCAGTTGACACAGTGCACTAGTGGCTTAACATACCAACACTTAAGTCCTTATTTTTTGTTTTTGTTTTTAAGTCATTGAAATTATGAGACTATCATTCAAATGGAAGCATTATAGTTCTTCGGAACCATTATGATCTCAAAAGAAAAGGAGAGTGATACACATACTGGCTGAGGTGTTTTGAGGTGCATCGAAGTGTTCCAAGCTGTGACTTACCTTAACATGTTCTTGAAGTACCATGGCGTGGATTAAAAGGTATGCTTTAGAACTCTCCCAGTGAACCTAAGGTCGTGAGTAGAATGAATGCTCATGACTCTAATAATTATTGCGTATTTTAAGATACTTTAAATTTCAGATTGCAGATGTGATTATGGATTTATGGGGTATTTTGTATTTAAAATATCACATGTTCAATTTTTTTTCCTTTTTAAGATAAAGTTATGGAAGACATGGAGATAAATATTTTCCTTTGCTTTGAATAGTAATGGGTTATAATTTTTTTTTAGCAAATACTCTAGAGATTACTCATATCTTAGTCTTATAATTATCTTCCTGATTGACATAATAGACTAGTTCTCAGCACTGCTGTCAGTACAGGTAGCCTGCATTAGAACCAGTTGGATAAAGTCTTTGTGAAGTTGGAATATTCATGTGACCAACAGAACAATTCTTATGTGGGCCATTTCTACTACAGGTTTTTCTTCTCTGTTAGATGAAAATGAATGATTTTAAAAATAATATTTTGACTGTTGTCTGTGTATGCTCATATTTATGTGTTATATGTAGTCTTGCTGTTATTTGTGGTTACTAGGAATGATACTTCTAGGCTTCAAAATAAATTTAGTCACCAGAAATTTTTTAGCTTTTTATGTGCATAAAATTTATATGAGTGATATAGGTAGAACTTTTTAAATTTGAAATTTTAGAAACCTAACTTCTTACTATGGTTACTACTATTAAAGTTTTTCAAGAACGATAGAAGTGGACCAACTCACAATGCTGAATTCATTATGTTACATAAAGTTCAGAATTATTTACCTTTTAGGTAATGAGGGAAATATATTGGGAAAGTAGAAGTTAAAGTAATGGGTAGAAAATTGAATAGAAATATTGTGGTACAGCTCGTGATTTTTTCAGGCTACCTTATGTTCCTTTTATCATGATCCTGCCTTGAATTCTTAATGGAATTTAATTTTTAAAGCTAAGACAAACTGTTTTATATTAAAATCTAGTCCATAATGACAGTCCACTCATGTTACAAGGTAGAGTCATCTGCTCATTAGCCAAAGCAATAATTGATTTCAACCCAGAATTTTATATCTGACATCATATAATAGTATCTGCCTGCCAAAAAAGGCATTTGCAAATGTAATGGTTTAAAGATAACGTACCATGCATTGTTTATAGAATATATTTCTTTGTACTTGTTACTTCAAGCTGAAAATTTCTTCCTGGGCTAGTATTTCGTTTGAACTCCAAAGAGGATGCACAGGCAGAGTTTGCAACTGCTAACTTTTTAATTTTTTTCCTGCAGAACTGGTGATTGAACCTGGGACTTTTGTACTGAACTACATCTCCATCTCTTTTAAAACTTTTTATTTTGACACAAGTTCTTGTTAAGTCACTAAGTTACTGAGGCTGGGCTGAAACTTATGTTCCTTTTGCTTCAGCCTCTGGATTACAGGCATGTGTGATACTTTTATGCCTTGCTTCCAACTACTGTTCTTATTGGAAGTTTAAGAGTTTGTGTTTAAAATATAAGGATCAGATAACCTATGATTCATATCTAATGCTTACTTTATTATCTTGACAGATAGTAAGAATGACCCGAAAAATGTCCCTGTGTATATGGGGATACAATAAGTATGTAATCTGTTTATACACCTGCCATTGCTAAGTAATTGTACACAAATGACTAGTCTAGAGTTGCACATGTGGGAAGCAGTGATAGATGGACAGTGATAGTGTTGAGCATTAAATGCCAAGTTAGAGTTTCTTTGTTGGGAGGGGATATTATTTTGTTTTTTCTTGTACTGACACTCGGGCTTTTGCCTGTGGTCTTCATAAGAGTAAAGTAAACCATCACTATTTGATATTTTTCATTCTTTGACCTTTTTCTCATCAGTGAAAGAGGTGGCCATTAGACATTTGAAACTTATCCTTGGTCTTCTACTCTGCAAGGATGATTTTTGTATTCCCTAAAGCTGTATTTTTCAAATTGCAGGTTTCAGGCCATTTATTTACTTTTTTTTCTGGCTGTCGGCCCATTTAATACAGGGACAAGACATTGATTTAGTGGGTTGTGACTAGCCTTGAAGCATGTGTTAGAATAGAGAATGTTAGTATACTGCATATGGAACATACTATATTGCTTTTTAAAAAAATTTTCAAGTTTTAGAAAAATTGAATAAAAATATGCACATTTATGTTGAAATCGATTGGGTTAATTTTTTAGTTTCACTAAGTGTATGCCTCCTATAGTTATAGTTGCTCAGAAGTGGTACCCTCCATCCAAAAGTTGATTTACTTGACAAAAATATGAAGTGATATAAACATGAAGAAAGAATTAAGTCTATAAAGATTTTTTTAAAAGCTGCCATAAAGTACAAAAATAAAATCAGTGTTTTGATTAATAAACCAAGAGCCCCTCTAAGAACCTCCCTATTATCTTTTATTTTGCTCTTTATTTATATTTGGGTTTCTCATATAAGACAAACCCCATGCTATATAAACTTATTTATTTATCTGATTTATTTCACTTAACATGATGATACCCATTTTGTGCAAATGATTCAAGTTTATCCTTTATGCAGAGTAAGTAGTACTCATTTGTGTATAAGTGCCACATTTTCTTTATCCTTTGATTTGTTCATGGACATATAGACTGCTTCCAAGGTTTAGGCATTGTGAATTGTGCTGCTAGGAATATGGTTATACATGTATCATTGTGATATATGATGTGATGTCTTTAACCTGTTTGGGAAGATATCTAGAAGGGAGACTAGATGGGTCAAATGGAATTTCTAGGTTTAGAGCCATCTCTGCACTGATTTCCAAAGTGATTTTATCCGTTATATAGAAGTTTCCTATTTTCCCTCCTATAGCCTCAGCTAAATTTATTATTGATTTGTTGGTGATAGCCATTCTTTCTGGAGATGTAATTTCAGTTTTGTTTTAATTTGTATTTCTCTAATGGCCAGCAGTATTGAACATTTATTCTTATATTTATTGGCCATTGAGGCTTCTTTTGAGAAAAATCTGTTAATTTGTTTGCCCATTTTTGATTGGGTCCTTTGTTTTTGGCATTTTAGTTTTTTTGCGTTCCATATATATTCTAGATATTTGTTTTCTGATGAATAAGTGGCAAAAATATTTTTTCCCATTCTGTGGATTGTTTCTGCACTCTTTTGGTGGTTTCCTTTTCTTTAAAAAGGTGATGAACCTTTTATTATTTATTTATTTTTGTCTTTTTGAGACAGAGTCTTGCTATGCAGTTCAGGCTGGCCTTGAGCTCACCTTGTAGCCCAGGCTGGTCTTGAACTCACAACCATCCTCCTGCCTCAGCCTCCTGAGTGCTGGAATTACAGGGGTGCACTACTACTCCCGGCAATGATGAACCTTTTAAATTTGATATGATCTTATTTGTTGATTCTTAGTATTCTTATGCAGTTAGAGTTTTATTCAGAAAGTCCTTGTTTACACCTTTGTCTTCCAGAAGTTTTACCTGTTTTATCTTCCAGCAGGTTAAGCATTTTTGTGTTAATGTTTAGATCTTTTTTTGTTTTGTTTTGTTTTGTGGTACTGGGGATCAAACTCAGGACCTTGTGCTTGCTAGGCAGGCGCTTATTCCACTGAGCTATATCCCCAGCCTTAGATCTTTGATCTGTTGGGATTTCAGTTTAGTATATGGTGAGAAATACACGTTTTGGGTCAGTCTTCGGCATGTGGATAACCAGTGAGCACAGTTTGTTTGTTTGTATTTACTTATTTATTTTAAAGAGAAAAAAAAGAAAGCAAAATTTCAAAACAAGACAATTGGAGGGTAATAACGGTAATACATTGTGTATTGTTGTCTTTTAAGTTAGTTAGTTACTCGAGTATAAGATATAGATATTTTATTGATTGATTGATTGGTTGATTGTACTGGGAATATAACTCTTGACCTTGCTCTTCTTGCCAGGCAGGCACTGTGCCACTGAGCTGTATCCCTGGCCCTAGGCTTTTAATTGTCCAAGCAATATTAGCCTTTCTTTTCAATGAACTAAGAGAAATTAGTGGTATAACTATCTTAACGATTATATATATATATATTTTTTCTTTTCCCTTTTCTCTTTTCCCCCATCCCAGTTTCTCTTTCCTTTTGAGCACTTTCTTCCCATTTTACAATATCTCTTTACATTTTGGATCTTACTCTTTCAGCTTCTTACACTACGGAGACAATTCTGATGTTTGCACATGTGAGTCTGATTTGTTTCACTTATGAGTATGGTATCAGTTTGCATCCATTTACCTATAAAAGTATCAAGTGTATTCTTTATGGCTGAGTAGTGCTCCATGTATAAAAAAGCCACATCTTTTTTGTCATTCCTCAGTTGGTGGACATCGGGGTTGTTTCTAAGATTTAGATAGTACAAATTGTGCTGCTATAAACATGGGTGCATGTATATCATTGTGGTATGTTTTTAGTTCTAGGAAGATGCTCAGCAGAGGAATAGCTGGGTCAAATGGGACCTCCAATCCTAGTTTTTTGAGAACTCTCCACGCTGATTTCCACAGTGGTTGCACCAGTCTGTACTCTCACCAATGGAGAATGGTTCCTTTTCTTCCACATTCCGTGTAACATTTGTTATTGGTTGATTCTTGACAAAAGCCGTAAGATGGACTCTCAGTATTGTTTTAGTTTGCATCTCTTGAATGACCAGTGATGTTAAATATTTTTTCATATATTGCTGTTTGTATTTCTTCATCTGAGAAGTGTGTATTCATCTCAGATGTCCATTTTTGGAGTGGGTCTTTAAATTTGGGAGGTTTGGTTTTTTTTGTTTTTTGTTTGTTTTTTAGTTCTTTATATGTTCTTGATAATAATCCTTTGTCTGAGTAACAGCTGG
This sequence comes from Dinomys branickii, assembly GCA_004027595.1. Classification (NCBI taxonomy): domain Eukaryota; kingdom Metazoa; phylum Chordata; class Mammalia; order Rodentia; family Dinomyidae; genus Dinomys; species Dinomys branickii. Next base: position 92,618 of record PVLD010006550.1, on the reverse strand, counting down.
CCAACATTTTTTCCCCTACATTGTGGGTTGTCTTTTCACTCTGTTGGTTATTTCTCTTGCCGTGCAAAAGCTTTTTAATAAGGTGAGATCCCAGTTGATTTTTTGTGATAGTTTCTATGCGAACAGAGTTTTATTCATAGTCTTCGCCTACACCAATGTCTTCAAAAGTTTTATCTATGGTATCTTCTAGGGGATTTAATATTTGTTTTAATATTTTGATCTTTCTTCCATTTCAAATTTAGTTTAGTGCATGGTGAAAGATAGTAGCTCTAATTTTAATCTTCAGCATCTTCAGAACCAGTTTTTCTAGCACTGTTTATTGAAGAAGCTATCTTTGTTCCAGTGAAAGTGTTCGGCACCTTTGTCAAAAATAAGGTGGCTGAGTATGTCATGGAGTTGCTTCTGCATCTTCTAATCTGTTCCATTGATCTTCGAGTCTTTTTTTTCTGCCAGTACCTCATTATTTTTATCATAGTAGTTTTATAGTATAATTTCAAGTCCAGAGATTGTGATGCTCCTTGATTTGCCTTTGTTGCCCAGAGTGGCCTTTGCTGTTCTAGGTCTCTTCTGGTTCCAAACATTTTAAGATTGTTTTCTTTAATTCTATGAGATACACTGTTGGAACTTTGATCATAATTACATTAAATCTGTGTAACAGTTTTGTATTGGTTCTTCCTAACCCAAAAGGGAGGGATATCTTTTGTATTCTGATAACCTCTTTAATCTCCTATTTCAGGGTACTGTAGTTTTCAATGTAGAAGTCTTTTATATCCTTTGTTAGCTTGATTTCTAGGTATTTCATTTCTTTGGATGCTTTATGAAACATGTTATTTCCCTAGTTTCTTTCTCAGTGAGTTTGTGTACAGGAAGGCTATTGATTTTTCCGTATTGACTTTGTATCCAGTTATGCTACTGAATTTACTCATTAAATCTAGCAGTTTTTTAGTGTAGTTTTTGGGTTTTTTTCTGTAAAGTATCATGTCATTTGCAAATAATGATGATTTAACTTCTTCCCTTCCTGTCATAATTTCTTTGATTTCTTTCTCTTGTCTAGTTGCTCTGGCTAAAGTTTCCAGGACTATGTTGAATAAAAAGTAGGCGTATATAATGTTGGTTTGTCATAGATGGCTTTTATCAGATTGAGATAAAGACCATCTATTTTTATTTTCTGTAGGGTTTTTTTTTTTAAATCATGAATAGATGCTGGACTTTGTCAAAAGCCTTTTCTGCTTCTATTGAGATGATCATATGATCTCCTTTCCTGTCCCCTGTCCCCTGTCCCCTGTCCCCTGTCCCCTGTCCCCTGTCCCCTGTCCCCTGTCCTGTCCTGTCCTTTCCTTTCTCCTTCTTCCTTTCTTTCCTCTCCTTTCTTTCCTTTCTTTCTTTGTCTTTTTGAGACAGGGTCTCATTATGCAGTTCAGGCTGGTGTTGAGCTCACTTTGTAGCCCAGGTTGACCTTGAACTCGGAATAATCCTCCTGCCTTAGCTTCCTGAGTGCTAGGATTACAGGCCTGCACCACCATGCCCAGCTCCTGATCATATGAATTTTGTCCTTGGCTGTGTTAATATGGTGTATTACATTTATAGATTTACATATGTTGAGCCATCTCTGCATCCCTGGGATGAATCTCGCTTGGTCGTAGTATATAATGTTGATGATATGCTGCATTCTGTTTGCCAGTATCTTATTGAGGATTTTTGCATCTATGTTCATTAGGAAGCTTGGCCTGTAGTTATCCTTCTTGGGTAATGCTTGCTTTCACTGATGAACTTGGGAATACTGCAACCCTGTCAATTTCACTAAAAGAGTTTGAGCAGTATTTGTGTTAGGTCTTCTATAAATTCCTTGTAGAATTCAGCAGTGAATTCATCAGGGCCTGGGCTTTTCTTTGATGGTAGGTTTTTTGTTCTATCTTCAATTTCATTGATTATGGTATGGTTACTTAGGATTTTTATATTTTCTTGATTCAGCTTTGATAATTCATATGTACCCAGGAGTCTGTCCCTTCTGTATTTTGCATCTTAATAGAATATAAGTTTTCAAGGTAGGTATAGATGATCTTCTGGATTTCTTCGGGGTGTTGTGATTTCACCCTTTTTATTCTTAACTCCGTGGATTTGAGTGTTTTCGATAAGGGTTTGTCAATTTTATTTAATCTTTCAAAGAACCAACTCTTCAATGCATTAATTCTTTGTATTGTTTTCTTAGTCTCCAGTGCATTAATTTCTTGTATAAGTTTTTGCTTGGCCTGCTGTCTTTTTTTGTAGAAGTTTGAGAGTCATCATTAAGTTGTTTATTTGCACTTGCTCTGTTTTCTTGATATGGGTATTCACTGCTGTTTTCCTCTTAGGACTGCTTTCATTTTGTCCCCAAAGTTCTGGTGTGTTGTATTGTCATTATCATTTAATTGCAGAAACTGTTTAATTTCTTCTTTAATTTCATCTGTGACTCATTAGTTGTTTAGGAGTGTGCTATTTAATTTCTATGTTTATGAAGTTCTTGTGGATTCTTTTAACATTGGTTTCCAATTTCATTGCACTACAGGCTGATAATGTACACGGAATAATTTCAATTCCTTTGCATTTACTTAAACATGGTTTTTGAGTTAGTATGGAGAATGTTCTGTATGCAGCTAAGAAGTATGTGTATTCTGATGTGGGCTGGAACATTCTGCAGGGGTCTACTAAGTCCATTTTTTTCAGAATTTTGGTTCAGTTCTAATACTTTTTTCTATTTTTTTTTTTTTTTTTGTCTAGTTGATCTGTCTTTTTGTGATAGTGGGATACTGAGATCCCCCAATACAATAGTATTAGTGCTTATTTGATTTTTCATGTGTTGATATTTTTTTTATATGGTTGGGTGCACTGGTATTGGTTGCATATATATTTGTGATTCTTATCTCTTCCTCCTTGGATTGTTCCCTTTACAAGGATGTAGTGACCCGCTTTATCTCTGTTAATCAGTCTTTGCTTGAAATTCACTGTGTCTGCAAATGGAAGAGCTACTCCTGTTTTTTCCAGGTTCCTGTCACATGGAGTATTGTTTTCCATTCTCTAATTTTCAGGCTATATATTTTTTTTAACTGTGTGAAATAGATTTGTGGTTATATAACAAAATCTATAACAGATCAGAAAATTATATGAGTATGTAAGTCCTTAATGTCAGTTTTATTGTCAGGAGTTAAAATTTTAAAAGGATCAGGGAAAAAATAGAGAGGTAGAAGAAGAGATTAGAAGTAAGGCTGGAGGACAGAGGGGGAATCACATTAACTTTGGGAAACTGGTGCAGAAGACTGGAGGGAAAGGGAGGGAAGAGATAAAAAGAATAGAACCAGAACACAACAAGAGGCTAAAAACCACAGTCACACTCATATAAAAACAAGATCAAATGATGGAGAAAAAAACCAAAACAAAACAACAACAACAACAAAAAAATTCCAAACCAGAACAACAACAAAAGCACAAACAAGAAAGGCGGGGGGGGGGGGGGAGTCTACTTCCAGGTATGTCTCTGCTGTCTCTGGTAGACAGTGTGTGTAGGAAGAGTCCAAAATCCATGCTGATCTATTCCAGCAAGCCAGCGGTAGCTTTTTGTCTGGGTAGTGGAAAACTCAGCCTATACCTTCCAGCCTAGACCAGATTCATTCAGCCTGCAGCCATCAGTGCACCTTCTACAGATCTGAGCCCAGCTGGGACCTACTGGATGAAGCTGGTAGCTGCTCTGAGTTCTGAGCTCAGTTGGCTCCTCTCTAAGATGGCTCCCAGCCAATCACTCTCTTGCATGGGATGACTGAGCCCTCAGCACTCATCACCAGCTAGTGCAGTCCTTTATGTTCGCTGCTCCGCTCCACTGCTGCATCTCTTCCTGGAGTCCTCTGGGGTCACCAGCAGTCACTGTGTGTCTGGAGGTTTGAACTGCACCTCTTGCACAGTGAGATTTGAGAAGGGAGAAGGTTCCACCAGCTACCTCATTCCTCTTTGTTGAGGTTTTCCTTACTCTGTCTGTGGGCTTCATTTTGTGCCCTAGCTCATTCCTGGATTCAGGAGACCTACTTCTCCACCTCTTGTCTTCTTCACATTGCTGTATTCCAGCATCTGGATGGCAACATTCAGAGAGGTCTTTCTCTGCTGCTTATTACTCCCATCTTGGGTGATCACCCACCATTTGTTTTTAAAGAGGATGTCTTTTTTTCAGCGTAAGTTTTTGGTCCCCTTGTCAAAGATCAGGTAGCTGAATGTATCTGGAGTTGTTTCTACATCCTCTATTTTGTTTCAGTGATCCATATGTCTGTTTTATGGCCAATAATATGTTGCTTTTTTTTTTTTTAAATCGCTGTACTTATCTTAGTTTTCTCTCATTGCTGAGACAAAATACCCAATACTGACAAGTTAAGAGAGGAAAGGTTTATTTAGCTCACAGTTTGTAGAGGTGTCAAGTCATAGTTGGTTGGCTCCAAGGCAAGGTGACCTGGCAGAAAGGCATCACAGAGAATGAACAGTCCATGGCAAATCAGTGCAGACAGAAGGCACCAAGCAGCAAGCAAGCCACAAACAGGGACTCTCCTTCTGTTCCTTTTATCTAGGCTACACACTCTTAGGGTGGGTAGCACCCTTAACTCTACTTAGAATTATGCCAAACCAATCAGTGGAATGATTTAGTCACCCTTGATCACCCGTCATACACCTTAGATCTAGCCACCTCTGAAAAGCCCCACCTGTGACCCCATGAGGCTTTGGAGAGACATCTAGATACAGCTGTAACAGTACTTTCGTAGTATAACTTTAAGTCTAGGTTGTGCTCTTGTTGCCCAAGATTGCTTTTGCTACTCTGGGTCTCTTTTGGATCTGTATGAATTTTAAGGTTGTTTATTTCTGTGAGGAATGGATTGAGATTGTGGTAAATCTCTATCTATATTAGTTTGGGAAGTATGGTCATTTTGATTATGTTGGTTCTGCCTATCCAAGGGGTAGGATATCTTTTTATTTTCTGATATCCCTTTCAATCACGTCTTCAGAGTACGGTAGTTTTCATTGCAGAGGTCTTTCACTTCCTTGGTTAGGTTTAATTTTTCTTGATGTTGTTGTGAAAGGCATTGTTTCCCTGATTTCTTGGTGAGTTTACTGTTGGTGTACAGGAACATTTGATTTTATGTGAGTGAGTATGTGTGTGTGTGTGTGTGTGTATGTGTGTATTGACTTTGTATCTTGTTATACTACTGAATTTGGCTCAATATCTAGGAATCTTATTATGGTGGAATGTTTTGGGTCTTCTATGTAGTGGATCATGTCATCTGGAAATAATGATGGTGTGACTTCCTCCTTTCCTATGTATATCCCCATTTTATCTCCTGCTGATTGCTATTGTTAATGTTTCAAGAACTATATTGAACCAGAGTGGTACTAGCACACATCTCTGTCTTGTTTCTGATTTTAGAGGAAATTTTTCAGCTTTTCTCTGTTTAATACTAGGTTGACCATTGTTTTATCATAAATGGCTTTTATTAGATTGAGAGAAGGTCATTCTATATGTATTTTCTTTAGGTTTTTTTAAAATCATGAATGGATGCTGGGTTTTTAAAGGCTTTTTCTGCATCAGTTGAGATGATCATGTGGTTATCATCCTTCTGTTTATGTGGTGTATTACATTTATTGATTTGTATATGTTGAACCATCCTTTTATTTCTGGGATGAATCCTGTTTGGTCATTGATATATGATTTTTTGCATGATTTCTTGCATTCTGTTTGCTAGTATCTTTTTGAGGATTTTTGTGTCTATATTCACTAAAGAGATTGCCTATAGGTCTCTGTTTTGGTTGGGTCCTTGTTTGGTTTTGGAACCAGGTAGTGCTAGCTACCAGGAGTGACTTTGGGAACACTCCTTCCCTTTCAGTTTCATTAAAGAGTTTGAGTAGCATTTGTGTTAGATCTTCTCTAAAGTGGAATTTGGCAGTGAATCCATCAAGACCTGGCCAGAAAGTGTAGTTCTTTTTATTAAGTGGTATTAATTCTATGCTGTTTTGCCTTGCTAAAATTAAGCAGGGTAAGTTCCAGTTTGTGGTTTCTAATGGTATGCCGTATCTTCTACCTCCTTTAAAGAGTCCCTTTTTGTCTGTTTTGTTTGAAATAAAGATTATTATAGGAGATTATCGAGGGAGTAGAAGTGGAGAGCCTAACAGTAGTAGCTTTTGAGTGGTGTTAACTGAGGCTGTTTTATTAAGTAGAGTGATCTTTTACTTGGCTTGTTGGCATGTCTCTTGGTGTTTATCAACCCTTAGATGAGTTGCTTTCAAATGACCAGAGATAACATATTCTGGAGTTAATAAGTCCCCCATTATATTATTAAGTGGAAAAGAACAGAATAGGAAATATCATCCAATATAGATTGATTCTGTTTTATTTGTTTTTTGAGACAGGGTATTGCTATGTAGTGTAGGCTGGCTTTGTACTCACTGTGTAGTCTAGGTTGGCCTTGAACTCCTGGTTATCCTTCTGCCTCAACCTTCTGAGTGCTGCAATTACCATGGCTCACTATAGTTTTTTAAAATTTATTTTCAAAAGTATGTGTAAGTCTTAGGTCTCAGAGACATAAGTTTTAGTAATGACCAACTGGGAAGCTCTGTGAAACTGTCTTATGGACACATTTTTCATCCAGAAAAACCATCAGCTTATCTAAGATAGGTATTACCAAATTAATGGCAAGAAATAATTAAGTATGAAACCTTTTTTTCCTGCTGTGTTTGTTTGCCTTAGCAAATTTAAAGTGCTCATAGTTAAGAAATTTACAATACTTCTTAGTTGTAGAGATATTTGCGTTGGTAGAAGTGACTCATATAGTTAAAAATAAAAAAAAATTTGATGATACACACTGAAACCCCTGCTTGTGTGTGTATTTCCATTTAACAGGTACTACTTTTAATTCAGAAGATAAGTTCAATGTTATAAAAATTAAGCACCATATATATTACAGTATTTAAGGTAATCAAATGTTAAAGCTTCTGTTTTTGTGAGGATTTTAATAACATTTAAACTTTTATTTTTCTAGGCTACCGCAGTGTCCTCATAACAGCAGATATTTTGTTTTATTGAACAAATGAGGATGATCACAGTTTCTGGTGAATATTTTTAAATAAGTAAGACTTCAAAGGAGAGCAGTATCAGCACACGTGTTTTAAAAGTATATCTAAAGTACAGTTTCTTTCTCCTTAGAAAACAGAAAGAGGATGAAGATTTCTGGTAAATTGTTTCATAGCAATGGAATTTGTACATTAGCTTTCTACACTTGGGAGTTCAAAAAATGGAAGCGTTCCTTGCCAAAAGAGAAAGGCAAAAGATAATAAGTATAATTCATCTTTGCGAGTTCTTGGAAACTGAGTTAAAGTACATAGTTCTCTTTTCTGAATTGAGTATGCTATATTCTTTAGAAACCATATTTTAGAATGTATAAAAGGCAGCGTAATAACCTCAGTTAGCGGTCTTGATGACGTTGCTCGTCTTGTACAGATGTGTGCAGGCGTGTTAGTGGTGGGGTTAGTGAATGAGAAGAGCATAGGCATTTGAGATGGGAAAGAAGTTTGAATTTCTTTCGTTACTTTTCTTTTTGGTTGAGACAGGATGTTACTATGTAGTTCAGGCTGGCCTTGGACGCACTGTGTAACCCAGGCTGGCCTCAAACCTCTGCTTGCTTCTTGGGTGCTGGGATTAGAAGTACACATATACTTGTGTGCAGGTGTGTGTACACACTCTCTCTCACTCTCTCTCTCTCTTTCCCTCCCTCCCTCCGTCCCTCCCTCCCTCCCTCCCTCCCTTTCTCCCTTTCTCCCCTTCCCTCCCTCCCTCTCCTTCTTCTGTTACTTTACCTAAACTCCCTCTATCCACTAAGTTCTCCTTGCCTGCTCCCCTACTATTCAGTTCATTATATTCTTCAGTAGCACTGCTTCGGTCTTCGTTTTTAAGAGGACTGATTCTTTTTTTGCCCTTCATCATGTTTTTTTTATCTACTTCATCTTTACTGTGTATGTGCTGGTTGTGCTATTGGGAGCAATGAGATGGCATTTGTTTCTTCAGAGCTATGTCCTTTTCCTTTGCTAGATTTTTCTCTCCTGGTGCATAGTTTAGAAGGAGAGTACATTCTGGTTTAGTTGCAATTGAGATTAGTAGCTAAAGACAGCACCCCAGTTCCACATCTAAGATTAGAAGAAAGAGTGTAAGTTACTGCACTCATTATGAAGCATGACTTTTGTATAGTTGGTTATTAAAACAAGTCAGAATTACCCTCCAAGAATGAAGATTAGCTGCTATGAGACTTTAAAAAAAATATTTTAAATTCTGGATATAATAAAACTTTAAAAATGTTTTAAAGCCAGGTGGCACACATCTGTAATCTTAGTACTCAGAAAGCTGAGATAAGAAGTTTGCCATGAGTTTGAGGTCGGCCTGGAGAGATTCTGTCTCAAAAAACCAAAATAACTAACTAACTAACTAACTAAATAAACACATTTTAAACAAGATTTTAAACAAATATCTCACACTGTTTTGGATGTCTGTGAAATCTGTCATATCTCTTAATAGAGTACTCTAACATGACCCTAATTGAAAAAGTGAAATGTGGTCTGTCAGTGGTACCTGTCCGGAAAATCAAGGAATATATATTCTTTTAGAAAATAGAATGAAGTCACTTTGTTTTTTTGCTTACAGTATAAAACTGCTAAGACACTGTGAAAAAAGCTTGTACATGAACAAGAAGATATGTTCATTCTTTCTTCAAAGTGTGTACCCTGTTGCTTAGGTGAGGAACTGTTTTCCTTAGTGATTAGTGAGCATCCTGAGTCTCTTTTAGCCCATTGAGGGGGAGTTGTGAATTAAGATGGTATTGACCTTAACTGACCTTCTGGCCTAGATTTTGATAGTTGCTTTTACAACTATCATGTTGGCATATAATCTTTAAAAGCAGTGACTGTAAGCCTGCTACTGTGGAAATCATGATCATGAAGACCTTTCTTTTTCATCCTACCCCCTAACTGTTACGAGTAATCCTGGGCTAAACTTAGAATGGGAAAGCAGGATAGAAATCTTTTGAAAAAGCATTTATTTTGATTGAAGGCTCTTGTGTTGTTTATCACAATAGTAATGATGAAGATGATCGAGGATGTGTTGTGTGTATGTGTTGGTGGTGGTGATAGTAGCTAAACAGTTAAATTAATCTAATGCACATTCAATTTAGCTTTATTGTAGTTCTTTTATTGTTTAAATTCCTGTGGAAAAACTTGTGAGTGAAAAATTCTAACCTGGATCAGAGACGGGGCAGAGGCAGGTAGCATGCATGTTTATGAAGCAAAGATGATTTGAGCCATAGCGTCCGCTGCAAGCATTCACATTTGAAATACACAGTCCATCCCTGTGCTGGGAGCCAATTTTTAATCTTTACCAGTTTCCAAATCTGCTCCTTTTGCCCATTTACAGGTTGTGTTGTTGGTCCCTGGGACATTGAATGGCAAGTACTCAGTAAATTTTTGCCAAATGAATACATTTTTGATACTACTAGGTTTTTAAGACATGCATCTGTCCTGTATATGACCAACAGGCTGCACACTTAGCAGTCTCTTAATTTACAAGTAGAGAGAAAGACTAGATATATAAGGAAGGTTTTACAAATTTGTCATCATTGAATTCTTGTGAGATTTCTCAAGTCTGAAAAATCTAAGTGTGCTTGAGGGATTCCTTAGCAAGTAGTTTGCATTAATTAACTCACATGCCACACCAGTTCTGTAACATTCCCATTTCACATTTGTGGAGGCCAAAGCTATAGAACAACTGTTAAGGTGCTGAAGTGGTTTGTTGATATCTTGTACATTTTTGGTTAGGAAGACCAGGACTTTGAGGAAACAAAGTAGAAATAGTTAGCATAGTAATTCAACAGATTTTTCTCACAATGAGTGCATATCCAAATGGGAAATTATTTGTAGGGAAAGACAGATTATGATCTGTGCTTATATTCACAGAACAAAACTTGTGTATTGCAGCTAAAACATTTCCATACTTGGGAGTGACCAGGTTCGGTTTGCTGGGAGGTGGACAGTTGCCCTTCTACGGGCACCAGCTGCTCCAGTGCTCTTTTGTTTCCGTGTGACTTGGTGGCTCTACACTCCTTCAAAGAGTCATTTTTCTCTTCTGTCTTCTGTTCCTGCTCCCAGTGTTCTCTCTGTGTTTTCCGTCCCTTCTTTGTACTCCCCAGCCCCCTTCTCACTCCTTCTTTCCCTCCCTCCTTATTACTTGACACTTGAACAAAGGAATTTGCATTCTGCTTGCAAAGGAATAATAATAATGTAAATATTAAATAAAGTCAATTTTGAGTTACAGAGCAGATCAAGTAAGAAGTGAGCTGACCAACAAGGGTCAGTCAGGAGGAAGAGGCTATGAAAACAGCATAAATCTTCAATCCTAGGAGTCTGTCCAAAGTTAAAAGAGCTGACCCAGTATAATAGTATTTCTCTTTCACAATAGAGCTTATTGGCCTCTGGGTATTGACATAGGCTGTATTCTTACACTGACTGTATAGAAAGACAAGGCAGAGTAACCCTGCATATGTACACCTCATCCCACACCTATGCCTGGTCTTTATTGTGGATGGGACAGGGATGGCTGAGGCATGGAACAGGAATTGGGGAGAGAAGGAGCTAATGGCCAAACCAGAATGATATTAATTCTTGAAGAATACTGTAACCAAACCAAAACATTGGCAGATATCTTGTGACAAAATACCACAGAGGTGGTAATTAATTTTAAATTAAAGGTTTCTTATAGTTCTGAAGTAATAGTTCTGGAGGCTGAGAAACTCATGTTTGAGGGGCCACATATATTGAGGTCCTTCTTTCTGTGTCATAACATGGTGGAAGGTATCACATGGTCATATGAGTGCAAGAGGGGCCAAACTTGATTTTATATCAAAACTCCTCCCTCAATAACATCAGTCCGTTCATGAAGACAGCAATGTTAAAGAATTCAAGAGCACCGAGCCCTTGTGACCTAAACACCTCCCAGCAGGTTCCATTTCCCAACACCGTTGCGTTGGAGGGCATATTTCTAACACAGAGACTTGGATGGATACAGTCAAACCTAAGCAGTAGGCAAGAAGCAGAAGTTAAGGATGGCTCTCTTCAATTTAGATTTTCATTCCAAAAGTTCAGATTTATACAACACTTAGAGCTAATACCTTTATAATCTTAAATTTTTCTCCACACCCAGAACTACTAATATTTCAAAAGTACAGTTACCAAATTTGTTCAACACATTATTGGTTTAAACATGATGATTTAGTAGTTTAATATTACAATAAAGAACGTCCTGGTTGAAATTGTTGGAAATCTGCACACAGTATATATGAGTTTTCCTATCAGTTTAAGAGAACACTGAAAGGATTGATAAGATCTGTTGAGAGCCCCATGTTACAGCATTTCTTTATAGGGTCTGCAAATGTGAATCAACACTTTTTTTTTCTTTTGGAGACAGTATCTTATAGTTTAGTTCAGACTGGCCTTGAGTGAGCTGTGTAGACCACCCTGGCATTGAATTGGCAGTCCTGTTGCCTCAGCTTCCCAAGTGGACTTAAATCACTTTTTAAAAGTGTTAACAGGATTCATAAGGAATATTTGTTATTTTTTCAGCAAGTGATAGTAACCTTTACCACTGTATCTTTGTGGGAGCATTCTCATGGGAAAAATAACTTCATTCAGGAGAGGAGAATAACCATTGCTTTAGCTATTTTGAACTTAGTGAAAGTCTTCCCTTTTCATTGTAAGATTTGTTCCATTAATACCAGCTTATTTACATATTTTCCCCTCCATTATAGAATTAACCTTTTAGGCCCTTCAGATCTGTTTATAATTTGCTCATTTAAAAATAGTTGATCGAAATAATACTGTGATTTAAGGCTGCAATTTCATAATAGTTTTTTGTTTCTGTTGCCTATGTTTCTTTTTTACATATTACTTGCTATTATTATAGTCTTTCAAGCTTGGAACTTTGACCATAGGTCTCAACAGTGCACGATGGGCTAGCATAAATGATACAGCCTAAAATATCCATTTTGCATGTCCAGTTTACTATGGAAATAGGTTTCAGTTTTCTGCTTTGCTAGGTTATTTACAATTCTTCAAAGCTTCTGGGTTTAATTAATTGGTAGAGCTTTTAACACAGATTTTCCTAATTTATTTAGTCCTAATAGTTTTCATCATATTCTCTGGTTGGATTATTATCTTTTATCCTCAGGATTCAATAGTTTTGATTTGGTTAGAAATAGTTTACAGTATAACAAGTGATTTTTCTGAAACAAAATAAATTTCCAGATGAGAGATAGTTTGTTTAATGGGAAAAGAAAATGGACATTACCAGTGAGTTAGGGGGAAAGAGGAGAAAGTCTTTTGAGGGAAGGCAAGGAAGAGAAGTGGTTTGCAGGTGGATTTGGGATGTATGTGTCTGCGGGACTCTGCATTCTCAGTGTGATCAATGTGTGATCAGAAGTAGTACCTTGTGACTTTATGAGCTTCAGTATATTAAAAATAATCTAATAATTAAATGTTGACTCATAGTTAATGAGATTTAAGTGAGAGCATATGTAAGTAGATATAGTCCTGTTGGTATCTCTTGTTTTCTGTGCTATATGAGGACAATATAGAAAGCTATGTATGTAAGTGGTAATAAAAGTTTCATCTAACTTTGGAATCAAGAGATGAAGACAGATTTTTGGAAAGGTAGTTAATGGAATTTGTCACTGAATTGTTTGTAGTAGAAGTCAAGAATGAGGAGAGAGGTACAGAATATTGGCACTGTGGAGAAGGGCAGACTTCTATGCAGAAGGAACATGCATACGTAGACATGGTGACAGAAGGATATTAAGAAATTGCTACAGTGGAGCTCATCTCTAAAGAAAAACTTTTAAAATTTAATTTAAAGCTGATAACTAGACAGTAAACTAGTAAATTAACTCTGTAACATAAGAGTTTTGTGGTTTGCATATTTACATTTATAACACAGTTAAGTACCAAGTAAATGCATAGTATGAATGAGCCAGACTATGAAAGTTAAGTCCACATCTACTGGAGGCCCTGTCTTGTCTTCCTCAGTGTCACCCACAGTTATGATACTGCCCATTCATTGCTCAGTGTGCCTTTCACTGAAACAGAACTTCAAGGAAAGAGTGTATGCAGATGGCCAAGTGAGGAGAAGGGCAAGTGCATCTCAGATCTGCCTCCCTGCGGATAGTGTTGGGAGATTTACAAAACAATGTAGCGAGATAATTTAAAGCATAGGGAAAGGGGATTGGAAATGAAATGATCAGTGGTTTGCACATGCACAATCTTTATAGGAGTCATGGTCAAAAAATGGGGGCATTCACATGGTCTGGAGGTAAGAATTTGCGCCCCTGATGTCAAAGAGGTCACCCGTCAGGCACCCATGAAGGCCCATTTGAATAGCTGTGGTTTCAACAAAATCGGTCTTCGTAATCTATGCAACCCTCATCATGACTCACACATTAAAGGTGCAGCAAAGGTAGTGGGATACCAGTGATACTTGACACTGTTGCTGAGCCCTGTGGTCTCTACCTTTAGTGATATTAGGGCTGGGGATATAGCTCAGTGGAATAAGCGCCTGCCTAGCAAGCGCAGGGTCCTGAGTTCGATCCCCAGTACCGCAAAAAAAAAAAAAAAAGAAAAAAAGAAAAAGTTCTACCTTTAGTGATATTTAAAGTCAACTGTAAGCAAGTAACTAAAGGTTTGCAGTCAGTTTCACTTACACCCTTAAGGCCTATTCTCCTTTACTAGTGTTTTGTTACCATAAGAAACATGCTCTGCTTTTAATTACTGCTCAGTGATCTGGCCAACCTCAATTCCAAACGTTTTGCTTATATGTGTGAGCAGAGGTTCTGGTGGATCTGGAAGCATTAAGCTATGGATAAATGCCACTCAAGCTTATAGTCAGATCTTACACCATCATCAACTCCAGTACCCCTTTGTGGTGTATTCCCTTTTCAGAGCCCCATAGCCTCTTGAGAGGCTGAGTGAGCAGATACTAGCTCCTTGGTCTGCTCTTGTGTTCCAAGCAGTGTATATGAAGCAGGTTGATAGATTAATGGCTCAGCTGCATTTTGGCAGAAAGCCATCCTTTAAGCTTTGAATTGTGGTTAAGACCACTCTTGAGTGGTTTTGACTTTACCACAAGTGTAAGTTTGTTCATTAGTAGTATGCCATTTGATAATAGAAAGTAAGTTACAGTGTAAAAGAAAAGGATTTTGGGGAGATTAAGCAAAAAGTAATTTCCTTATCATGTGATTATGTTATATGAAATGGTTTGGGAGTTTCTTCCCTGTTCTGACCATAAGAGTTTTGATTTTTAATTTTACTTTACTATTTTCTCTTTAACTCCAGTAGGATATTCATAGTGTCTTCTTTTACTTGTTTTTAAAAGTGGGAATTGCCATCTTTTGTTTGTTTGTTTTCCTTCTGGCAGTAGGCTTGAAATAGCTTAACTTAACCACAGTCTTTGCTTTGGGCATTATACCTAATGTTAGTTCTCTCCGTGGTAAGTACCTTGATCTATGGTTTATTGTTTGAAAGGAAGATTGATTGAAAAGGCAGATCCACTAGTGAATTCAAGTACAGATCTCTGTCAACTAACAAGGTGGCAATTTCTTGTAAATCCACTTTAAGTTGAAAATAAGTCAAAATTACATTTCATGCATTTAACCTACCTAACAGCGTGGCAAGACAGTATTGGTTGTTTTACTTTGTGATCATAGGGCTGCCTGGCCGTTGTGGCTTGTTGCCACTCCCAAGCACCTGAAGAAAATATTGCACCACATACTAGTAGACAGAGAAAAGGTAAAAAATCTGAACTACAGTTTCTACTGAATGTAACTTTTGTACTGTTGTAAACTTGAAAAATTCTCATTTGGACCATTGTACGTCTGGGACCAACCATTTATAATACCACATTGACTGTTAAGAATTTTGGCTGCTTACAAAATTAGACTGATCATGGTTTGATGGAAGTTAGGCTGGTATAGTGTCTGCATTATTTGTACCAACAGAAAAAAGAGGAATGTGAACACTTTTTCATTAAACTGAAGCCTATATGAATCAGATCAGTATTCCTTTTTAATTCAGAAAAATATACTTTGGAGAATGATAATTGATCATGCTGAACCTGAAATGCAGCACTGCTATATAATGTAGTTTCTTTTTGCAGGGAAAGTATAAGAGTAATTATTGCAGAAAGGTACTGACAAGTTTAGGGTATGCATACATCCATACAGTAGTGAAGGTATGGTTCCCACAGCACATGTCTTCAGAGTGCCTGATTTCCATGTATTTTCAGCATTAGAAAACATTTTTCATTTTCTAGTGACCAAAAAAAAATATATATATTTTTTACCCATATAAACTTTAAGCAGTAGTTGAAGAATTAGGAGGCAATGAAAAATTTTCCTTTACATTTTTTGTTGACCATTTTGAAGCAAACCAAATGACATATATAAAGTGTACTTTATAATCCTGGTACATAGATTAATGTACTGCCACCCTCTTCACATTTGTCTATATTAAAAAAAAAATCTGTTAATGTAGAACATGTGGAAAACAATGAACCTTAAACTCATTACTTTTTGTAGTAAATTTACTAATATGTGAACTTGGGCAAGGCAGTTGTTCAGCTGGTTTCCTCTGTGTATAATGAAGATAATAACACCTACCTTGTAAGATTGATGTGGTTAAGAAGTGAGATATTCATGCAAACTATGTACCAAAGTGCTACCTCCAGTAGCCGCTATTGTGATAATATTGCATCAGATGGCCATGTATCTTGTTTGCTGTTATACATTCCAAGTGTCTTGTACAGTACCTACCACATCATGGGCACTTAAATGCTGAAAGAAAAGGAGCCTGATCCTGGGAGAACAATGAATTGTCCTATTCTCCTTCCTTCCACATGTCAGTTTTAGGTGAAGTAAGCAAAGGAAGCCAATTTTAAACTCGAGTACAACTATTCTGAATCCTAGCATATTTCTATGACCCTGAATAATTATTGAGTTAAAAAAATATATGTATGTGAAATATGGTTTTGCAAAAAAAAAAAAAAGGGTATCAATTGATGTTAATTTTCTGCCTTGTCATTTAAACACACAATGTTATAATGTGTGATCTAGAATTTAAATGGTGAAAGAAAGGACCAATTATGTCAGGAATTAAAATAACTAGGCTACATGGTTAAAACCTGTAATCCTGTCTGGAGGCTGAGGCAGAAGGATCATGTTTGAACACAGCCTGGGCAACTCTGACTTACAAGACCTATCTTGAAATTATTTTATAAATAAGTGAGTAAATAAATAATATATTACAGGTATAGCTTAGTGTTAAGGCCCTGGGTTCAATTCCCTGTACTGTCCAAAAAACCCGTAAAACTGGATATTTGACTTTTATTATAAAAGTTTGATTTAACGTGAAGTACATACTTTTTGAAATATGACTGATGAGGGCTAGAAAACACCAGCTTCTAAAATTTTATGTGAAAATATAGAAATAAAGTCCAGGAAAGAACACTCAGCAAATGGCTCTGTGATTTTAAAGCTGGACTTTGCATTATGTCTTAATACCCTAGAAATAAAACACTACAAGTACCAAGTGAGAAATTAAACCATAAACCTGGTAGAAAGAGGCCAAAATGCCAGAGTATGGTCCCCCATATCATTTCCTCTGAGGCCTTCTGTTAGGCCCTCTAGTTTCCGTCCCTTCCCAAACATAACCGGATCCTTGCAGATACTAGAAACTATTTTGCCTGTTTTTGATTTTCGTATAATTAGCATCACATAATTTTATACCTTTTAAATCTGCATTCTTTCACAAGTAATCAACATTGCATATGTAGCCGTAGCTTGCTTAATTTCAGTACTTTGTTATATGATTATTCTGTAGTTTTTC
Source organism: Dinomys branickii (assembly GCA_004027595.1). Classification (NCBI taxonomy): domain Eukaryota; kingdom Metazoa; phylum Chordata; class Mammalia; order Rodentia; family Dinomyidae; genus Dinomys; species Dinomys branickii. Next base: position 75,650 of record PVLD010006550.1, on the reverse strand, counting down.
CAGTTCTTTGACAGTGATCATTTGGTTTATTTTTACTGTGGGGTTATTGTATATTAATGGTGCTGTGGGCATTCTTATACTTGTTTTTGACACTCATTTGTTCACATTTGAGGTATATAGCATATGAGTATTTTGGCACTTAATCGGAATAACACTCTAAAGTCAGCAAGTATATATTTTAAAGTGTTGTCAAAGGTGCAGCAGTTCAGTACTTTCTCAGGTGTACATACATTCATACATACATACATACATACATTTATTTATTTATTTATTTATTTATTTATTTATTTTGGAGACAGGGCCTCGCTATGTAGTTCAGATTGGCCTTGAACTCATTATGTAGCCCAGGCTGGCCTCAAACTCATGGTGATCGTGCTGCTTCAGCCTCCCAAGTGCTGGGATTACAGGTGTGCGCTGCCATACCTGGCTCAGGTGTCCTTTTATTAAGGAAAAATTATAGGCTTTCATGAACCACCTAATTGCTTGATATTCTGTTGTAGAAGCTGAGTCAGGAAGTATTTAAAGATTGGCCTTTGGAGCATTTATAGGGAAACATTTCTTCTATATTTCTGATATTTTCATCCATGTGATGGTAGCTTAAAAGGGTATAGTGTTTGGCTGCTTTCTACCAAGTTTATGGTTTAATTTCTTACTTGGTACTTGTCGTGTTTTATCTGTAGGGTATTAAGACATAATGCAAAGTCCACCTGTAAAATTATGGAGCCTTCCACTTAGTTTTTTTTTTTAAATGGATAATTTTTAGAGTGAATTCTTTGGGGGCAGGAAGTCTCTCGGAGAATCCTTCTGAGACTTGGTTTGTTTTTCTCCCTCATTTCCTTTCCCATTGAAAGTCTTCTTGGCCCTTTCTACTGTATTCTCCTTAGAGATTTGACCAGTCTCACTGCGAGTTGCCTTTTTTACCTGTTCTGAACAGTAGCTACCACATAACTGAACTTTGTTTGCAGACAGATCGACTATGCACTAAATGATGCATGTTTTCAAGAGTAGAACTCTTGCAGATCAGGTTGGGGAAATCTTGTAGTACATGGTTGTACTTAGACCTCTAAATATCATTCTTGGCAGGGTAAAAAGTACCTTTCTTATTTTGCTGACTTTTTTTTTTTTAAACAAAGAGTTTCAGTAGTATTGGAAAGAACATTTGGGAAAAGTCAAGAGTGTTTGTAACTCCGGGTTTTCTGGTTTATTTTTTCCTGAAACACATTTTCAAGTGACTACTTAACCTTCAGAAATTCAAGATTGCCATCAATAACCTGAACATCTGTCAGAAAATTGTGTGGATAGAACAACAATCTTCACTGTTTATACTTTGAGGTGGGAGTGAGAAGTAAGAGAGAGTATAAGGACGAAAGCTGCTTGACTCCATGATCACTTTGTGGATTTCCCAAGAAGGATGTTTAGGTGTACACAGTCTGCTGAGACTCGCAGTTACTCTTATAGGCAAGGCAGGGGAGAGCTGTGCTTGCTCACTATTTATTGCCTGGGCTGCCCTTCCTAGAGAGGTATAAACTCTAAGACAGACTTCACCATGTTGTCTTTCATTTTGTATCTTTACCTCGATGGTAGTATTAACCATTTATATACACATACAACCCTGAGTTTTTCTTTGTTTTGGCACTTGTTTATTTCTTCTGTTACTGGGTAGTTGCTGCCACGTGATGTGGCGGTACTGTAGGCCCTTTTAAGCTGACCTAGAGACCCTCTCTATGCCATAGTTGAAGGGAAAAATTAAATGTATATTGTTGTTACATGTTCGTGATGTAAAATCATTTTAGCCAATTCTAGGTCTACCGTCCAGTGGCATTAAGTATGTAGACATTGTTGTGCAGCTGTAACCACCATCTGTCTCTAGAGCTTTTTCTTATAGTCCAGCTAAAACTTTGGCCTATTTAGTAGTTCCGTTTCCTCCTTCTTCCTGCATGTGGTAAGTTCTTTACCTGTTATAAGATTGCTACTTATTTGTGACTAGAGAGGAAAATCAGATTGCTCCGGAGTCATAACTGAATTTACACCCCTACCTACCATTTACCTTCTAGATCTGTGAACTTGGGTCAGGATCTGTAATTGTTCCTCATCTACCCTTATCTTTAAAAAATAAAATCCTCTCTGGAGAAGGCTGAGGGGCTGCCGTTCATTTGCAATGAGGAATTAATGGCCACCTTGCCCCTCTGTTGCAGAAGGCTTGCTCCTTGCCATTCATCTAATGCATGATTTCTTATGCCTAGTTAGCAGTTGTGGAATGATAGTGTTGGAAAGAATTTGGTCTCTTCACTGTCATAAATGTGTTTTATAGGTGTTGCTGTATTTAAGAAATATGTGCTTATTCATCTATTCATTTATCAAACATTTATTGAGTGCATTTTGAGTACCAAGCATGCCTGCCTCTGACAGCCACCATCCTGGTTTCTGTCTCTGTGAATTTGATTGCTCTAGTTAGCACTTACTTTTTTCCTTTTGGGTCTGGCTTACTTCACTTAGCATAATGTCTTCAAGATTTATCTATGTAGTAGGTATCCTCATTTCTTTCCTTTTTAGGCTGAGTAATAGTGCATTTTCCAAATGTGCCACATTTTGTTTATCCATTCATTGTTAGTGGACATTTGGGTTCTTTCCACTTTTTGCCTATTGTGAATGATGCTACTGTAAACAGTGGTATTCAACTATCTTTTTGAGTCCATGCTATCACTTTTGGGTGTGTGCCCAGAAGTGGAATTGGTGGGTCGTATGATAATTGTTTTAGAACTTTTGAAAAACCATACTGTTTTATATAGTAGCTGCACTAGATACAGTCTCACCAGCCATGCCTAAGGGTTCCAATTCCCCTACATCCTTCTTAACCTTGTTACTTCTGTTGTTGTTTCTGATAATAATAGCCATCTTAACGGGTGTATAGGATGTCACTGGTTTTGACTTGCATTTCCCTAATTAGTGATGTTGAATAGATTTTCTTGGCAGATTGCCTGTTTTTATATTTTTGTTAGAGAAATACCTATTTTTTAGTTAGGCTTTTTTGTTGTTACTGTTTTGCAGTATTGGGGGTAGAACCTAGGACCTTATGCATGGTGGCCAAGCATTCTGCCACTGAGGTACACCCCCAGCCTTTTTTTGTGGTTGAGTTATAGGAATTCTTTTTATATAGTGGATGTTAGTTAATTCCTTATCAGATATGATTATATATACTTTTAAAGTAATATTGATTTCAGCTTCATTGTATTTGTTAGTATAAATATTCAGTCACCCACATTGAAGAGTAGTGAGTGGTATTTTGTCAAAGCTTAATTTGTGCTGGGCACTCTTCTCAGCGTTTCACATTTGCACCTTTTGAACACCGCAAATGTGTGAACTTGCTTTTGTCTGTGTTTTCAGTTGAGGAAACTGAGACACAACATTTAAGTCCATTCTAGGTCACAGCACTAGTTTGCTTTAAAGCCAGGATTTGGATTTAAGCAGCCTAGCTCTGAGTCCATGCCCTTTGCACAGCACTTAACCGGCTTCTTCCCTCACTGGCTGTTTGTGATTAACTTGTGTGGTAGGTGAGACTTTTCAGGTATGAACACTGCTTGACCCCTCCCACACAACTTTATCATTCCTTTGTCCCCTGGGTGACGAGATAGGAGAAGGCAAAACCTAAGGTAGACAGAATCGTGAAGATCAGGAGACCATCACTAAATTCATAGGGGCATATGTGTCATATGAAGACATAGTTCTTAAGATTAAGCGAAGTGCATATAGAAGTTATTTGTACCAGTTAAGATTAGAACCTCTGTAAAGCTCATTAAGTTGTATTCCTTTTCTGGAAGTTTAGGTTTTTATAGGGTATGAATTTGAATCTTTGAGTGTGGCACAAAATTTTAAAAATGGTTCCCTTGGTGAAATTTGTTCACTAAGATTTTTTTTTAAATAGCGAATTCTTATCTCTACTTTTCTTAATTTCCTTTATTTTTATTTTAAGTCACTTGTATTCTACAGTTAGTACCTGAGTGGTTAATGGTTGAGGAATACAACATGCAATGTCATTTTGTCTTAAGTCAGAGTTCATTAGTAAAGATGAAGAATTTGTCAGATTATCAAATCTATTCTAAAGCAAAATGGAATTTTTATTGCCACCCACTGTTATACTAATAATTATTTGTAGATCATGTGTATCTGTGTTACATATAAAATTTTTTTTTTAATTTTTTTTTTTTTTTTTCTTTTTTGGCGGTACTGGGGATTGAACTCAGGACCTTGCGCTTGCTAGGCAGGTGCTTATTCCACTGAGCTATATCCCCAGCCCCACATATAAAATTAATGCTACTTTCTGAACAGCTTTTTTGTGTATCTACATAGGCATAAGTGGGAGGTACCATGTGACTAGCAGATATATGATTTAAAAAATTTTTTGTTGGTACAAATGATGCTTTATTGGGGTTCTTTATGCATATTTTTATACAGTTTACAAGTTATACACTTGTGTGCAAATTTTCCAGAATTGAATCGGCCAGGTCAAAGGAATGTAATAAACATTGTAAAAATGTTTTTTAAAAAAGTTGCACAAATTTAAACTCCCAACAATATGTGGCAGGCAGTTCCTGCTTCTTCACCTGTATACCATCCCCGGGTGTTATCAAATTTTAGATCTACAGCAGGCAATTTTTAAATAATTACCTTAATGACATAAAAGCTGCAACAGAGAGCTGGCCACAAAGCCAACTCCCATGAACGTTTTTTGATGGGGTTGTCACCACTATGTTCTGCAGCAAGCAGAGTTGGGTCAGAGTCTTGATTAAGAGATGCATGCTTCTTTAGGTGTGTCCATTTTGTTCTGAGAGAATTTTACCTTGCAGAAATGTTGCCAAGGTATTGCAGAGGTCACCCACATTCTTCAAATGTTAACATTTACCACATTTACTTCAATCCTTCTTTGAACACACACACACAAACATTTTTCCCTAAAATGTTTGAAAGTAAGGCCTGTCATACTACAGTATTTTTGAACGTTCCCTTATGTAACTACTGTACAGTTACCAAGGTTAGGAAATTAAAATTGGTGCAATTCTGTTATCTGTAGGATTTGTCCAGATGCTGTCAGTTGTCGAGTATCTTTTATAGCAAACACACTTTCTGTTCTTATGTGATATGATGCAGTTACTATGTGTGTAGTCTTTAATCTGGGCCAGTTCCTTAAGTTTTTTTTGTCAAAAAAACTGTTCCACATTTGAATTTATTCCTCATGTTTAAATTCAGTTTCTTGATTTTTTGGGGGTAGGAGTAGCAGTATCACAAAAGCAGTATTTTTTTCTGAAAGGCATTTGATATAGTTTCTCAGTTTCTGTGTGTGTGTGTGTGTGTGTGTGTGTGTGCGCGCGCGCATACTTGCACACACACACACACATAGGATGTACAGTTCTGGGGATTAAACCCAGAGCTTCCTGCATGCTAAACATGTGCTATACCACTGAGCTGCACCTACTCCCCCTAAAGATTTTTAAGGCCATATTTTCATATAGGATCTTCATAGAAGTTACTAATGGAGATCAGAATTCTCAACAACCTATTTGTCTTATCTGCATAACAGAGTTGGTTTTTGTTGCATGTTTAACCCAGTGGCATCCTTCAGGTATGGATATTTGGACAGACAGCCTTAACCAAACCTGGTACTCATTGGAGAAACCTAAAAATCCAGTTACCAAGCATAGTAGGAAATTAAGGTCTTAATCAGCTCTCATTTTTCTTCCTACTTTTTCTTCCATATACAAATCATAGTACTTATGAACTCTGTAGAATTTAAACACTGTGTAGCAAATTTGATGTAAAGTTTGGTTTAAGTATGAATTTGAATATGAGTGAACATTTCACGGGAAGTACAAATAGTGAATAAATACATTAAAAAATACTCATTATTGCTGGCTATCAGAGTAAAACACATTGAAACTACCCTGAGGTATCTTACCCCAGAAAGAATGGCTATCATCAAAAAATCTAGTAATAATAATTGCTGGTTAGGATGTAAGGAGGAAGGAATCCTACTACATTGTTGGTGGGAATATAAAGTAGTACAACCACTGTAGAAATCAATGTGCAGATTCCTTAAAAAACTAAGAATACAAATTCGATTTGATTCGGCTGTTCCCCTCCTAGGTGGGACAGAGTTAAAAAAGAGTTAAAATCTTCACCTTTCAGGAATACATGCATACTCATGTTTATAGCAGCACAATGTACAATAGCTAAATCTTGGTAGCAGCCATATATGTCCATCAGCTGATGGATGAATGGATAAGGAAAATGTGGTATTTATACATGATGGAGTAGTATATTGCCATAAGGAAAGAAAAAGAGGCATTTATAGGTAAATGGATTCAACTGGAGAACACAATATTAAGTGAGCTAGCCATACACACAAGGTCAAAGATGGTTTCTCTATGAGAGAAAAAATATAAGTATAAATAAATACAAATAAAGAGCAAAATAGAAGAGTGATAACGAGGAAATAAAAAGTTCAAATACTTCACCAAATTACATATTCTGTTTTAAAAATATTTCAGTATCTATGCTAATTTGTTTCATTTATACTAATAGTTCATTGAAAAGTTTCTGTTGTGTATTTTTTGTAAGGTTCTTTTTGATTTATGTTTTGTACTAAGTAATCACCTTGAAGATAATTATAATAATAACTGTTATTCTCTTATTTTGTTTTGAAATTTGTTTTTTCATAAAATGAAAAGAAAAAATTGATTGTAAAGTTAAAAAATTACTAATTCATGTTGTTAATGTTTTTTCTTCCTCCCTCCCTCCCTCCCTCCCTCCCTTCCTTCCTTCCTTCCTTCCTTCCTTCCTTCCGTCCTGGAATCAAACTCATGACCTCGTGCTTGCCAGGCAGGCACTGTGCCGCTGAGCTATATTCCTGGTCTTCTTAATGCTTTCTATTCCCCTTCTCTCCTGCAAATCTCACCAGTACTTTTACATTCATCTTAATGTCATTTTTAAGCAGAAGGTTTGTGAGTTACAGGAAAACATAGGGAGTTTCTTCTAAGTTTCACAACCCAATGACAGTTTCAAAAGCAATGTTCTAATGCTGTTACTAAGGCAGTATAGGTGGGTTTTGCTTTGTTTTGTAGTCGTGTAATTACAGTTGTTCTGTACCTAAAGGAGGTACAGAACAATTTTTGATTTTTGACTTGGTTTTGTCATGGGAAGTGTCTTTTAGCCAGAAAAGGTGTAAAGATGATGAAGTCCTGATAACTCGTATCTTGTTTGGCCCCAGTGCATTTGTGGTCATATACTTCCTTAAAAAATTGGTAAATATATAAAGAAGCATATACAGTGTGGTAGGAAACACTGCTTTGCCATTTCTGAGGAGAAGGGAGTATGTGTCTATAAATGTAATGAATAGGCAAATATTTTACACTTTTTGAAAATTCTAATGGATTGGAGGATATGTGAAAACCTCATTAGTACTTATAGGTAGGAAGTGCCTTGATGATAAATTGCAACTTTTAAAAAGTTTTCACACACCTTGGTATATAAATCAGATTTAGCTAGAGTAATTAACAATTACAATAATTATTCTTATTTTGAATATAAGATCTTGGTTGTCTGAGAAGGGAAAAGTTAGTGAAGTTAAGGTAAAATCAATGTGCTAGTTTAAAATTATACATATGGCATATAGAGAGTGAAGAATGCACATTTTCTTCAGCTATTGTATGTACGTAATGGGTAATACTGGCCAGCAGGTGCTTTATCTGACCTCACTCCTAGTGTGAGGGAGAGGAACATAGTGCATAAGCTGGAAGGAGGGGGCACGGTATAAGTCAGCAGTGTACCAGCTAAGTTGTGCTTGATGCTTGACAAAGTCTGGAATCATAATCTTTTTAAAGGTCACCAGGATTGTTTAGTTTATTACATGTAAAGTACATGTACATGGTACATAGAAAATTGGAGGAAGCTACTCATGTAAATAAGATATTGACAGGTATAATAATCAGAAGAGAAATTGGATAGTAATGATTTCTCTGTTATAATGAAGATTTAATTCTTTATTTCATAAAATTAAAAGGGTGCTGAGGGCACTTAAAGACCTAGTTTTGCTTTTTGGTTTTTATGTATGAAACATACTATATAGCTATTATGAAAAATGTTTTACATAAGAATAGCCTAAATTGGGTGGTTTAACTTATTTCTGGTTTTCTTGTCAGTTCAGATCATGTTAAGAGGCATCTTGTTTTTAAGATAGATTGCCATGAATTCTATTGAATCACCCATGACTAAAGATGGGCTGCCTTTTTGTAGTAAATAATTTTTAAAGTTTTGTGTTAATCCTCTGTCAGGTTGGTAGCAGAGATGGATCTTGATAAGCACAGGTACATGTTGTTTCTTGGTATAACCTTGACACTTTTTCAAATGAAGATTACTAAATGTTAGTTGGATTATGACTATCAACCATATACTGTGAATCTACTAGACATTTTTTAAATTTTTGAATTCTACCCCATTCTAATTAATACAGTAACCCAGTAGATAAATGAGATAAATATGAATGTCATGGCATATACATTAAACAGGATCAGCAAAAATTGCTCACAAGTTTTATTATGTTAGTGAAGAAGCAGTTCAGTCTTAGTGTTTCTATAGTTCCTAGGCTTAGGATGGCAACTAGATAGAATGATGCATGGTTTGGTACAAAATGCCATCCAGATTCAGCAGGCAATTGTATTTAGCTCTTGTACTTACATTTTCTATTGAGTCAGAAGTAAGTAATACTGCATGAACATACTATGCAATTGCTGATTTGATCTAATAAGTATTTTTAAAAGATTTTTAATCAACATTTACTTGTTAATCTAATTTTGGTGGAATTTCAAAACATCTAGAAATAAAATTTATATTCAGTGTTGAGTACAATGAATCTCTTACTAGTTATGTAATTAACTTACGCTAGATCCCAATGGGTACTTGGTGGTTCAAATAGCAAGAGTTAGTATGGTGACAGGGAGGGTGATGGCATGGTTGAAGTGTCTGTCATTTGTCTGTTAAGTAGATTTCCGGCATACCTCACTTGCTATGAAATATAATTCTGTATGTACAAACTTTTTGGTTTATGTATGATCTGTACCTATCCACGTAAAGCACTTCTATTGTAATTATATGTTATAGTGGTATGTTTTAATCTGTTTCAGAGATTTCAAAATAATTTTCTTGTGGAAAAAGATTGAGGAATAGATTTTTGCTTTAAACTCCATAGCTGTAATTCATAGACCAGTCAGTAGTTAAGTTCTTTTTGTTGTTGTTGGGTTTTTTTGTTTTGTTTTGTTTTTTTTGAGACAAGGTTACTATGCAGTTCAGGCTGGCCTTGAACTCACTTTTGTAGCCCAGGCTGCCCTCAGACTCACAACAGTCTTCCTGCCTCAGCCCCCCAAGTGCTGGGATTACAGGTGTGTGCCACCATGCCTGGCCAAGTGTGTTAAACATATGGTCTTTAGCCATTTTGTAATGGGTATTACTAAAACATTGTGTAAGTATACTATAGAATAAAACGAAAACTAATCCAAAGTGATTCTGGTTATAAAAACTTGGATTATTTGCCCATTTTCTGCTATTTCAGTTAAAGCTACTTTCGAATATTTCAGTAGTATTTAATGAAAAGTTAATATATTCAGGTTCGGATACCATTATAAATTATGAATTTATAATGTCATGTAATTAATTAAAGAAAATCAAGTGGGAGCCTAAAGACTTCATCAGAGCAAATAATCTTGCAGAATATTACAAATACAGTATAGAAACTGCTGAGAGCAGTTCATGTACCTGTTAGAAGTGAAGTCTTGTTTCAAAACAAAAAACAACATTCATTAGTGTTTTTCTTCAAATTCCATGCCTTCACCATCTTTCGGAAAACTGCATTTTCCTACTACAAAGGAAATAAGAGGTCATAAAAAAAACAACTGTGTTCTTTATGTACTTGTTTCTATTAACATCATAGTTCTTTTACTTCTTTTGGCTTAACTATTTATAACTTTAAAATGGTAATTACTAACATTTATTGAGCACTCACTATAGTCTAGGCAGTATTCTATATATTTTCAGTATATAAATTAAACCATTAATTGCCATACTTCATTTCCTCATCGACCCCTGTCTTTTTTACAGATCAGGAGAGAGTCAGGTACTAACTTCAGAGTTACACAGCAGAACGCCAAATCATGAGTTTGAACTTAGCTGATCTCACTCTAGAGTCTTCTGCTCCATGTTTTCCCATAACATGAACCTGAATTACGTGTCCTCGAATTTGCATATGCTTTTCTCCTTGTCAGCTCCGTGTGAATTTCTGCCTCTGTGCTGGCCCATAGGGTCACAGGCTGTAGGCTAGTTCTGGATCTGGGTTTCATTCTTAACTTGGCCTGCTGCTTATTTTATGACATTGAGTAGGTTGCTTTTTATATCTTTAAGATGCCAGTAATAAATACCTTATACAGTTATTTTACAGTGATTAAATAAGGTAGCGTGTAGAAAGTGCATGAGCAGTTTCTGATATAGGATGAAGACTTGTGACCCCTACACCAGTACCTCTTGGGCTTAGAGTGTTTTTTTCCCCACTGTTGATACTGAGGGCCTGTGGTTTTTTGTTTTTCTTGTTTTTTTTTTGAGGTGCCTGTCATCTTCATCTCATCGGGCTGCTGCTTGGTCAGAGTGAGTGTTCAGGGCCTACTTAAGGTGTGTTTAAAAAAAAAAAAAAGACTCTTAAAAAATGTGTAGTTTGTTATTTGTAGTTAGAGATGACCACTAGAGGATCTCTTTGTTGCTCAGTAAGGTTGAAATCAAGCCATAAAGGAAATTTTATGGGGTCTAAAAAGCTAACTATGTTGGTTATATGACACACAAATGGTGGTTATGTGACAGTTTTTAAAAATATTTTTCTTTTTCCCTCTTGCAGGAAATTTGGTGAGCGGCCTCCACCTAAACGACTCACTAGGTAAGCATAGCATTAGGCTTACACTCAGCCAGTTTGTGTGTGTGTGTGTATCTTGTCATTTATTAAGGTACTCTTAGAAACCCTTCCCGTATTAGTGCCTACCTTACAGGCTCATTCTCGTCATTCTTTCTCCCTGTTTTGTCCTCTATAAAGCAAAAGCAAATAGGAGTGTGAGGATATAGCTCAAAGGGAAAGACTGAAACCTTTTCAAGCATTAGTATTCATAACATAGTGACTATAACAAGGCTGGCAACACTAAAGATTCCTATATTTAGCTGTGTTTAGCCAGTCACAATTCTTTGATTGCAAGATTTTTTTCCTGTTTTAAAGAAAACATAAATTATGTACCTTTAAATGACAATATAAACAGAGTGCTCTAATGATACAAAATTAGTTTTGTAATACACATTTGTTATAGACATTAAAGTATTAATCTTAAAAGTGATAAAAAGTTGTCTCAGTACAGATTGTAAGGTAAACCCAGTTGAATAATTAGTCATAGCGTTACTGTTAAAACCTTTCATTATTAGTTTTTTGTAATTTTTCAAGAAAATTGTGTGTAAAAAGATGAATGTATGTCTTTTTTTCTTTTTCTAAGTTAACTGCTATTGTATGCTATCATTATTCTGTACCTTTTAGCCCTACAGTGTATCTTCTACCTTGATAGTTCTCTTCAAAGGCTCATGGTTTTCCATCTTCTTACCATTCCTTGATGGCCCCGTAGATTATTTCCACATCATTGGTACTATTACAAGGGCTATTTCACTTAACCACCTAACAGTTTGCCCCAGCGTCATTCGGGCACCTCGTTTGTTTCTATACTGACTGTCCTGAGTGTCACTTAGGCAGGTGTCATTTCTACCAGTTGATTTTTGTATTGAATAAATTTCATAAAGTTGTTGTTATACTTCTGTTATAAAAATTAATGAAAAAATATGCAAGTTTTGGGCATCCTGTATTTAAATAATTGGTCTGGTAAAAGAATAAGGGAGACTTGTCAGAAGAACACAAGAGACAGTTTGAAGATACTCCTACATCTGAATCATCAGATGAATCTGAAACACTAGGTCATCAAATACATAGTAATGCAACAGGTTAAAACCCATAAAATCAAGGAACAGTTTTGAAGTTAATACAGGCAGGTTGAGCTTGCCTACTCCAGAAATCTGAACATCTAAAATCCAAAACATTTTGAGTACTGACATAGTACTTAAAGCACAGCAATTGAAGCACTTTGGATTTTTAGATTTGGTACATTCAGACCTTAAATTCTGTCCAAATATACCAAAAATCTGAAAAAACTGTGAACTCTAGAATACTTCTGGTGCTAAACATTTAGGAAAAGAGATACTGAGCCTATAATGAGATAATTATGTCAGCAGAGATAATAATTTATCTCTCCCTCTACATATAAACATAAAATTATTTATACGAATGAATCATAACTGGAGGAATAGCATAATTTTTCCCTACAGAAGAATGCCACCTAACAAATGTAGAATGAATATGGAATTAAGGAAATTACTCTTGGATAGTTGAAGTATAGTAATTATTTCCAGCAAAATCATCAGTGCTTGATTAAAGTTTTGAATTAAAGTTTGTTGAAAACTTAAACATTTATATAGTCTCGAGGTAACTCCTGACAATTAAAAAGAGAAACCAGTAACATGAAAGTGCACAGCGTGGCAGATACTACTTTTAACTAAGTGATCTAAATTAATTTTATCAGCAGTGACAAATAGATATCATGTGGATCCCAAGAAGGAAACACTATCACTTTTGGAGTAAGATGCAAATTAAGGGACATAAATAGTGTTTATTCTTGAAAAATCTCAAGATGATGTAAAACAAAGACTGAGGAATTACTCTAGATCAAAGGAGACCAAAGAGATGGAACAGCTATATTTAAGTAAATCTTGAAGCAGGAAAAATTTTTTTCTTTCGTTATGAAGCTGGAGCTGACAATATGTTTTGTATAATGGCATTAGTGAGACAGTTGGTAAAATTTGAGTAAAATATTTAGAGTAGATATTATTGTTTTATCAGCGATAACATTTTGATTTTTAAAAGAATGTCCTTTTTAAAAGGAAATAAACATTGAAATATTTTGAATAAAGTGGGACACCCACAATACTCCTTAATGTTTTAAATATAACGTGCAAATAGGATGATAAAATATTAAAATTTGAGGAGCCTAGGTGAGTAGGAATTCCTAGTTCTTCTTTTGCCAGTTTTCTGTGTAATCTTTAAAGTTATTTTACTTCTCTTTTGTGTGTGTGTGTGTGTGTGTGTGTGTGTGTGTGTGTGTGCTGGGAAGTGAACTCATGACCTTGCTTTTGCTAGGCAGTGCTGCTGAGCTATATCCCTGGCTAAAGTTATTTTAAAAATTAAAACATTTAAAAAACTATTATATAAATATTCCAGATAAAACATATTGGGAAATTACAACTTGTCTCATAGGTCATATAAACATATTTTCATTATTTGCTTTTATGTATCTGTTGAATATATTCTGGTCAATAGATTTGCTGTATTTAGATACATAGACATTTTGAAATTAAAACTTAGAAGGTAAATAATATTACTAACATTAGTTAAGTTGAGGCAGCTTCTAATGATATATTTTAGTGACTAAATTACTTTAATGGACACATGTATAAAAAATAAGCAATATGATAATAAACTTTATAAGGAAAATTTTCTTTCCTTCCCTAAATACATACAGTTATACAATAGACCCCATCTACTTTATTGTGATTTTGTATCATTTACTGTTTAAGTGGCTTTTCCCTGTTTGGAAAATTTTAGTAGTGCTTAGAACTGCCGCTTCTGGCTGAGAAGGAGTAATAGGAACTAGAATTATTCTCCAGCCTGTAACAACTAAAAACATGGACAGAATACATGAAATAGTGATTTTCACAATGTTGAACAACAGGCAAGGAAAGGCAATGATTCCCAAGAAACAGGAAACAAGTGAGATGAGCCGTATGACTGCCCCAGCTTTTCCCCTGAGTTTCCAGGCTGGGCTTTAGGAGGGTCCTCCACGCAAGACAGGGTATGAGTAGAAGCTGAGAGAGCTGAGTTCACAGGGCTGAAACCTGGGGAGAAAGCATCCCCAAGAATGGCAGAGCTTCTCTTCTAGTGTTCAGATGGGTATTGATCAGCACATGTATGTGAAGAAGCTACCCATGTTGAGGTAAAAGCATCCAGAAGAATTAGAGGAACCAGTTCCTAAAACCCATTTAGGGCTATGAATTGTGCCTGTTTTGAATGGCCTCATAACTCACAGACTGTCACCTAAACTACTCTGAAGGGTTTTGCTTCATTTAAAAATTAGGCCCAGACTAAATGATGCTCTGTTTTCACATAATAAACATAAAGCACAATTGAAAAGGTCAAACTATGTAACTATATAACAGAACAAGCTCAAGAATAAAAAAAATTTAACACTCAAAAAAAAAATCAAAATTTACCAGTCATACAAAAGCAGGAAAATATCCATATTGAAAAGAAAACAAAGTCAAAGGCATCCAGATATGTCAGGGATGACATTAAAACAGTTACTATATGTATATTCTGTATATTCAGGGAGCTGAGATTAATCTTTAAGAAAATGTCCAGATAGTATTTTAGATTCTATGAGCCACATAGCCTCTTGGTATAACTCAACTCCATGGGAGCACAAAAGGAGGCATAGACAGTGTGTATATACTGGAACATGATTTTGTTTCTAAAACAGGCAAAGTCCTACCTACTGGCTGAGCTAGAGGAGGGAATGAGCAAGTTTAATAAAAAGTTATGGAAAATGCATACTTAGAAAAGAGAGACCCGACTCAAGTTTGTAGAGCTGAGAATAATATTTAAGGTGAGAAATACACTTGATAAGTTTAATTTCAGGATGGGCCAGAGAGCAGTTAGTGAATTTCAAGGCACAGCAGTATAAAATATCTAAAATGATAAAATGAAGCACACAGACAAACAGTATGAAAAAAAAGGGCAAGCATTAGTTAGCTGTGGTCCATCTTCCAAGTGTCCTTATACGCATGTGAATGGAATCATTGAAGGAGACAGTATGAATAAAGCAGTATGTTAAGAAATAATGGCCAAAATTTTTCTAAGTTTCATTAAAAACCGTAAAACCATAGATACAAGAAACTCAGTGAATCTCAAGTGTAAAACTACACTGAAGCTCAGCATAATCAATGTGATTAAAACTAGTGCTAAAGAAAAAAATCTCACAGAAAACACAGACAAAAGACACATTTTGCTAAAGAAAAAAGATAACACAACAGGGTTTTCATCTGAATCTTGCTGTGAATAAGAAAATACAGCATGTGCTTTTAAAGTGTTCCGAGGGGGAAAATACCTGTCAACCTAGAGTTCTCTACCCAGTAACGGCAAAAGAAAGACTTTAAGAACACATTAAAAATGAAAAGAATTGATCACAAATAGACCTGGGTTACAATGCTTTAAGCAATCCTTTGAGCAGAGGACAATTGTGCTACGCAGAAATCTGACTCTGTACACATTACTAGTATCAAGAAAAAGAAAGATGACATCACTGAGATTCTACAGATATGTAAAGGATAACAAGCAAGTATTAAAATTAATTAATATTTTGCCAATCGTCCAAAGCTCTTAAATACAAAATTCCTTGAAACTAGCAAATTATGTAAGCTTACATAAAGAAAAGACTAATCTGAACAACCTGTGTCTGAAGAAATTTAGTTTGTTATTATAGATCTTCTGACAAGGAAAACTACAGGCCCAAGTGGCTTTACTATTGAATTCTGTAAAGTGTGTAAGAAAACAAAAGCACACCGTTTTTGTACTTTTCAAGAAGTTGGAGAGGAGGACATATTTTCTAGTACATTGTGAAGATAGTGTATCCCTCTTATTAAAGTAGGCAAAGCTATTACAGGAAAATAAATCTGTAAGCTAATATCCATTATTGAGCAAAGATGCAAAAAACCCATAAATTTTCAAGTGAAATCCAACAATATACTTAAGGGATATTTATGACCTACTGAGATTTATTTTAGAAGTGGAAAATGGTCATTTTAATGCAATATATTAACTGAACAGAAAAGGAATATTAACAACAAAAGGGAATATATTGAATAAATGAAAAGGTCATTTTAAAGGATTTAGAAAGCATCTGTTTTTTTGGGGTTTTTTTTGGGTTTTTTTGTTTGGGTACCAGGAATCAAACTCAGGATTGTGCTTGCCAGGCAGGTGCTATGCCACTGAGCTATATCCCTGGTCCATAGAAAACACTTTGACATTCATTCTTGACAAAAATTATTAGCAAACTAAGGGAATTTACTCATCCTGATAAAGAACACCTTTGAAAAATAACATTTACTATATCATACTTAGTAAATGAGGCCTGAATCCTTTTCCTGTAGCATCAGGAACAAAGAAGGATGTCCACTTTTACTGTTTTTGTTAAACACTGTGTTCAAGTTTCTGATCATTACACTAAGAACAAAAAATGAAATTAAAAACACCCAAGTTGGGAAGAAGTAAAATTATCTTTATTTGTAGATGCCAAAATCACCTGAATAGAACATTCCATGAAATCTTTTTAAAAAGCCGTTAGAACAAGTGAGTTTAGCAAGGTAGTGTGATACATGATAAACATATAAAACTGAACTGTACTTCCATATGCTAGTAAATACCAATGAGAAATTAAAAATTGAAATACAGTGTCATTTACAATAAAATCAAACAATATCTAATTCTTAGAGGAAATCTGACAAAAGATATGCCAAACTGCACCCTGAAAACTACCAGATATTTCTGGGAGAACTTGAATTCCTAAGTAAAGGTTTTTTGGCAGAAGTTAATTTCATTATGGTATCAGTTCTTCCCAAATTGATGTGGGGTTAGCACAATCCTAGGTTTTTCAGGTAGCAGTTGGCAGTTTCTAAAATTCATATGGAAATATAGATAATCTGGGATAGCCAAAATAATCTTGAAAAAGAGCAAGAAGAAATCACAATACCTGATTTCAGAAGTTTTTTTAAAGTTATGATAGTCACATGTAATGTTGGTATAAGATAGTTCAGTAGGTCATTGTGTCAGAATAACTGTCAGAAGTAGTTCTTAAGATATGTGATCAGTTGTTTTCCAATCAAGATGTGAAGACAGTTTAGATAAAGAATAGTCTTTTAACGGTTGGATCTAGAGCACTTTTCCATATATTGCACCACCCCTACCTGCACACAAAGTAACTTCAGTCCATGCATAGCACCATGTATAAACATTAACTCAATTAATGGATCTAATTATTTAACTTGAGCTTTTAGAAAATATTTGTGATCATGGATGAAGCAGAGTTCTCAGTTGATCTTAGTCAAAAGGCCAAGAAGCAATGAAGCAAAGAGTTCTCAGAATACTGAAACAACAATCTATAGAAGGAAGAAGAAACTCATGAATTTTAATTCATTTTATTTCATGAAAATTAAAAATAGTTTATATTCAGACAATGAAAAGAATTCTCAAAAGTCGATAATTAGGAAATAACCCTATTTTAAAAGTGGAAAATTATTTCAACAGATAATTTTTCAAAGAATGTTATGTATATGGCAAATAACCATGAAAGAAATGCAAATTAAAGCCACAGTGAGTATTTCAGTCTCTTAGGGCTGCTGTACTGGCACACTATAGGTTGTGATGTTATAAAGTACAAATTTATTTCTCATAGTTCTGGAGACTGGGACATCCACATTCAAGACACTAACAGATGTGACTCTCTGTGTCCTCAGCTGGCAGACTGGAGAAGGCATTAATTTCATTTGTGAGGGCTGCACCCTCAAGATCTAATCTCTTCCCAAACGCCACACCTTCAGGTACCACAACATTGCAGATTAGTTTTCAACATAAAGTTTCCTTCAGGGACACATTTGGTTTATAGCAGTGAAATACCACCCTATCTAAAAGTTAAAGGGTTGATTATACCATGTGTAACCATGGAATAGTTTCGTACACTGGCAATAGGTATACAAAATCATACATTAATTTGGGAAAATAGTTGACACTTTCTTAAAGAGTTGGACATATACCTACTCTAGCCTAGCCATTCCTGTATGTTTAGCTGGGAAAAAAATGGAAACATGAATACAAAGGCTGCAACCCAAGTGTTCATTCTAGCTTTAGTTTCAGTGGCCATATGGGCACACCTCAAATACCAGTCAACACGTGAGTGAGTCAACCAAAGTGTGTATGGTCTGCAGTGAATTTCTATTTAGCGGTAAAAATGGAAGGAACTTTTGATAACATACAGTAATATGGGTAAATGTTGTGCTAATTACGCTTAACTTCTTAAAGAAGTCGGGAAAAACTATATGTAATGTGATTCTGTTATAAGATTCTTGAGAATACAAACTAATCTATGATGACAGCAGATCAGTGTTTTCATAGAATAGGGAGAGACAAGAGGATTACAAAGAAGCAGAAAACTTGGAGAATTGTGAATGTCTTTATCTTGATTATGGTGATGGTGTATATACACATGCCCAAACTAACCACATTGTACACTTTAAACTAAGTACATTTTATTATATTATAATTAAATCTTGACAAAGCTTTAAAATGTTAGTAACTATTATACTTCAAAAAATCTTGTAAGAAATTAATGTATCTTCTGGGGGAGAATTTGGTTAAGCTTTGTTAATCTTTATTCTTTTAAAATTACATTTATATTTTATCAGGTGAATTCTGTTTTGGACTTTTTCTAGTAGGCATAGACTCCTTGATATTTTACATCTTAGTATACAAAATTCATGTCTAACCTTAGCTAGAGATAGGTTCTCCTTTTAATATAGGACAACACTGGTGATAAACACCATATAAATTAGGTGGATGTGAAATGAATTTAGATTTTAAAGTCAAAGCCATAAAATTTACTGTTGTGTTTCTTTAGAGTATACCATCTATTTTTAATGACTACTTAAGGTGCAAAATGTCACTTACCAAGCGTTCATTGCCAGAAAACATAATTCTTAATGTTTAATATTCCATTAATAAAACATTTTATTTTTCGTATTGAAAGCTGCATTAATAGATTAATATATATGACTTTTACTCTATACAGTTATTAGTTATGTAAGTAATTTATAAATGGTAACAATTCATGTAAAAGGAGTTATAACTTAAATTCAGCTCTATTTATTCACGTGTACGTAGCACATGTTGTGGAAAGAAGAGAATGGGAATAGAGGAGGAAGGAACTGTGCTGCCCCTAAATAGAGGAACCAAGTTGGCCTCATTCAGGGCTGGCGAGATAGGAACCAAGATAATGACCTGCTTTTGTCAGTACCTAGTAGTATTGCATGTTCTTGTCTTCCTCCAGGCTCCAGTTTTTCTTTTAACACACAATATAAGCTTTAAATAAGTAGTAAAATGATATATTTTCAATGTAAACTTTGAAAATAATAGAACACAGAAGTGTTCATGACTTACTACTCACAGTCTAATAACCTGTGGAAGGGGGAAAAACTGGAGTTTGTCAGAATTTGAAAGAATTACTCTCAGGTGTTCTAGTGTTTGAGGCAGTTTTCCTATATTTCCACTAAAAACTTGTATTAAAGGACATTTCTACTTTTATCACAGGGATGGAGTGAGATTTGTATATCTCCCTAGAAATAAGACTCTTACTGTTGTTTGGCTTTGATCATCAGTAGATAGAAACTCTAGCAAAGCAGCCTTAATGCTGCAGTAGTGTTATGAGTGCCCTAGGGTTTTGTTGACCTTTGGTACTATCCCTGGGCTATCAGTTACAAAACTCGCCTGTGGGGAAGCAGTACTTCTCAGAAAGCTTCTTTGGGGAAGAACAAATAATAGCTTTAATAGTTTGGAAAATGCACCATATAAATATCTTCTAAAAAATTTTCCAAGGCTCTGAGTAGTCTTGTGGCGAAAGAGTTGACTTTATCTAATTTTGGTAAAATTCCTTTGAGTGGGCATTCTCCATAGTACACTATAACTTCTGTGAAGCTGGACTGGAGAAGTGTTTGAGAGTACAAAAGATAAAACTTCCAGAATCTGACAAAATTAGGATAGTTCCTTGAGGAGTTTCTGTGGGAAGGAGAAGGGAGTTAGTGTAAATGTGGGTGTCTATTGGCAGCAGCAGTGTGAAGTCCAGCTGAGATTTCAGTTTCAACTTCTTCTGACTCCAGTTGTGAGGGAGAGTTTTATAAAAAACTGTATTGAATGTCAACTGTGCACTATACCTAATGGATTTAAATTTTAGATTGTCATTCTGTTTTGCAATTTCCCTTTAAAATTTTTTTAATTTTTAAAATTCTCTGCAGGATCAACAAACTTTTTTATTTAAGAACCAAGCACAGTCATCCCCTTATCCACAGAGGATAGGTTCTAAGAGCACCCCAGCCCACTGCGCCTGTGGGGGCCTGAAACTGAAGATATCAGCAGAGTCTGTGTATGTGGTTTTCTCCTGTACACCCATATGTAAAGTTTAATTTATAAAGCAGGCACAGAAAAAGATCAGCAACATTAGCTAATAAGCTTGAACAGTCATAAGTTACTATAGTGAAAGTCACGTAGATGTGCTATCTCTTGAAAGAATTAAGACAAGTAGTAATACTTTGAGACCTCAGTTGATGGTAGGTACTTGAAGCCACAGAAAGTGAAACTGTAGTTAGATGGGGGCTACTGCAATTGTCCTGGTAAGGGTTATCCAGCGCCTGCCTTATGTTTGTCCAAAAATATAATTTCTGCCATGTTTTCAAAAAAGATGTTAGATGATTGTGGCACCTTATCATTGGAATACTTTGTTTTCAACCCATGTAGTACCACCCCACTCTGCTGTCTGCCCCAGCATTTGCAGTATTGGGAGACGTTCTTTCTTTTGACCTATTAAGACTGGATCTCCCTATGTTGTTCGGGCTAGCCTTTAGCTCACTATGTATTCCAGGCTGGCCTTGAGCTTGTGGCAACCCTCCTGCCTCAGCCTCCAAGTGCTGGGACTACAGATGTGCTGTGGTCTTTGGACACATTGTTGCCTGGCACAATTTGAGGAAGGATGAAAGCTCCTGGTAGAGATGCTGCTAGACATCTTAAAATATCCTGGATGTTCTCCTACAGCTAAGAGTTATTTTGCCCAGGGTGTTAACAGTGCTGAAATAGAGACCCTATTATATTTGGATGAAAAGTATCCAAAATACTTTGGGCTGTTGTTCCATAGGATTTACAGTTGTGTTTCTGTAGAGTATACCATCTATTTTTAATGACTGCTTAAGGTGCAAAAAGTCATTTATCAAGCATTAATTGCCAGAAAACATAATTCTTAATGTTTAATATTCCATTAATAAAACATTTTATTTTTCATATTGAAAGAAGCTATTTGGCAAATTCCTGTCACAGACAACTGTTTCTAGTGATTATTACCCTGAGGGTCTAACTACTTGGTCAGGAGTTTACATTCTAAGTATGGGCTGGAAAGACAAAAGGAAAATCAGAGCCCTCACCCTGAATTTATCATGAACTTCCTGAAATGATCCTTACTGCTAAGCATTAGTTCCAGCACTGGATGCTACTATACTACTATAGCGCCTACTATAGTAGGCGCTTAGTGGATCTTCACAAGGAATAAGGGTAGGTGTGCCGTTCACTTGGTGGACTTTGCAGAACTTGCACTTTGCAGGTTTGATAAGATGCCTGATCATTCACACTCAGGTCCTTTTGTGGAAGCGCTGTTCCCTGCACCTCACTATATTAAGAGATGAGAGCACCTTTCTAAGGAAGTAAAAGTATTAAGGTAGCCTTCTGACACTTGCTTTGTGTCAGTGGGTGTAGGGCTAACATTTTAATTTTTTTCCACAGTAACTGACTTTATTTTACAGAGGTAGAAACTCAAGATTTAATAAATAACAAGTTAAGGTTCAGGCTACCGTCTGTTGCATACTAGAGCTGTACTCTTAACCATTACAAAACTTCAGATAATATAATTTTTTCCTCAAGAGCCAGACTTAGCAAAGTTATTTAACCTCTCTGTAAAATCTGCTTTGTAATACTGTATCATGCCCAAGGTTGTTCGTTGTGTTAGTACATGTTTAGAATGGTACTGGTGCAGTGATTGCTTGGTTTTAGCTCTCTTAATGATTATAATTAATATATGTTCTTTGTAGAAAGGATTTCTGACTGCCTAAGGTATTATATAGTTCTGCCCTTAAAGACTTTGTAGTCTCTTTGGGAAGATAAGAAAGGTAAACATGAAAGCTGATAAACATACAGTCAAGTACTGTGGTTGCTGAATGATATAAGAGAGACTATAAATGCAAATAGAACTTACTTTGAGAAACACATTTATGGCTTCAGAGGTTTTTTGTTTGTTTGGTGTTTTGTTTTTCTCTCCCACTTTCCATTATCCATGTAGCAGCCTTTCAAGTTTTATGCCAGGGATTTTGTCAGGTTATTATTGACTGACTTCTGGCTTTACTTTTGTTTTTTTATACACCTTGAACTCTTTGATTATCACATAACTTAGCAGTATCTCCCGTTGCTTATCATTGTCATCCTGTCCTGGACCCAGCAGGTTAGAGAACACACTTTCCCTGTTCGTGTCCTTAGAGTATTAGTGGGAATTGCACCATTACTTTTGTACTCCGGCATCAACTGGTCCTTTAACACAAGTCTTCATTTACTTACCCACTGTCAGCTTCTTTCTCCATCCCCTGTTGGATATTTCCAAATGTTTTATGTTATCCATAAATAAAATAGATGTTCTTAGACTTTCAACTCCTGCTTATGTCCTTCCCTGGCTAGCATCCATTGGAGTTTGCTGCATGCAAGGGCACCAGGCATAATTCTACCTCTTACAGTCCTGCCCTCTTTCTTGTAGGCTGGAGATCAAACTGAGGGCCTCATGTCTGCTGAAAACTTCATCTGTAACCAATTCTCTATTTTCTTTTATACATTTCTTCTTCTTCTTCTTCTTCTTCTTTTTTTGTTTTATTTTGGTCTTTTTGAGACAGGGTCTCGCTTTGCAGTTCAGACTGGCCTTGAACTCACTTTGTAGCCCAGGCTGGTCTTGAACTCGTGACAGTCCTTCTGCATCAGCCCCCTGAGTGCTGGGATTACAGGCGTGCACCACCATGCCTGGCTCTCTATATGTTTCTTCTTGATTTTTCTATCACTACAATTTCCTTCTGCGAGATTTCATTCACCTTCATGGCTTCACTTGGCACCATTGAACCCCACTTTTGCATCTAGGGTCTTCTCTTGAGTTCTGTCAGTGGGTGTTTCCAGCAGCCTTGTGTATATTTCTGAAGCGGAGCTATCAGGGCCACTTCAGAGTAGACAGTTGTCAACAGAGCGTATTAACACAGCTGCTTCTCCCAAAACAAAGAGAAAGTTTTTCCAGTTTTCTCGCCCTACTGTCTTATGTCATTCTTTAGTGTGACAGCCTTTCTACAAGGCTGTCTGTATGCTTTCTAGGACTTTCTCTAGAAGCAACTAACTCAAAAAGAAATTGTTTAAAAAACTCTCAAGACCTGATTCAATCTAACTTTTGTCTCTAGGTTAGACTGAAAATCCAGGTTCAATAGCATGTTTTTCTGTGATGGGTCGAGAGAGAATTGAATGATGATCTGGTCTAAGTTCACTAAGGGGTGAATTTTTTATTTCTCTATCTGTTTTTTCTTCTTTAGTATATGTTCTAAGTTTTCCCCCAGTAGCTTAATATTTTATTACCTACCTTTCGTTTTTTGTATCAAGAATTGAACTCAGGGGCTTGGGGGTATAGCTCAGTGGAATAAGTACCTGCTTGGCAAGTGCAAGGTCCTGAGTTCGATCCTCTGTACCGCTAAATACATACATACATACATACATACATACATACATACATACAAATTGGGCTGAGGATATAGCTCAGTGGAATAAGTGTCTGCCTGACAAGTGCAAGGTCCTGAGTTCGACCTCCAGAACTGCCAAAAAAAAAAAAAAAGACTCAGGACCTTGTGCTTGCCAGGCAGGCACTTGTGCCATTGAGCTATATTCCTAGTCCTTACCTACCATTTTTATCATCAACTCATGGAGTGGTAATTAAATGGGCTTAAACTTGTATACCTAGCATTTTCAGTTTACTAATGTCCAATTTTGAAGGCCTGTCACAGATCGACTCTACCCATCTTGCCAGCCTTGGTCATGGCTGTAGTTCTCTTTAGAATTTTGCAGAGTTTCTTTCAATTCCTGACCACCACTTGTTCAGTGCAGGACCTTGGGCAAGTCAGTCAAAGTGGAATTAACTGTACTTTTTGAATTATGAAGTTAAATTAAGAACAGCATTTAAAGTGCTTAGTTCAAGAGCTGGTACATAGTAAATGCTCAAGAAGCATTAGCTGCTGTGGTTGTGACTACCTTACTCCTCGGCTGAGAGCTCACTTACCAGTGCATGGAGTTCATTTTACTGTGACCACACTTACTGGTCTCAAGTCCAGGGATGCCTTATTCTCTCCTCCTCCCACTTCCTGCTGAAGAACCTCTTCCCAGCACATAGTCCTTTATCACATACTTTATATTGGTATTCCCTTGTTTTGGTGCTTTTTGTACACACTGTAGATCCTTGTATTTCATTACTATTTGGACTTTGAGTTTCTCTTTCAGAGCAGAGATTAGTTCTCAGTTGGTTTGTATCCTGGTATTACTTGCCATCTCTTCCAACTAGCAGATTTTTCAGTTAATAAATATAAATACTGTCACCTAGGTTGTCTCATTAATACCTGCAGGTTACCTGTGTGAGATAGGTGTTGTTATATACAGTTTTCGTATCAGGGCTGGGTGAATGATTGTTTGGTAGGCCCTTTACTGCATAGGGGATACAGATGGAGAATTCCTACACTTAATATCTTAGCGCTATTGTATATGGCTGACACCTTACATTTTATATTTCTTGTTATAATACAAACAGGATATTTAAGTTTCTTTATTATCTTTGAAGCATCTTAATTTTGTGACATGTACAAACAACTGAAGAGTTGGATTTCTGTTAAGTCAGACTTGTTATAGTTTTGATATGTGCTGAGTTTGCATAATTTATACTATATATTACTTAGCCAAATAATTGGATGAATAAATATATTTGTGATATTGGACACTTTATAGAATACTTGCTTAGTAAATATGTAGAGGAGCTTATACTTGAAAGACTTGTTTTTCAAAGTTTAATCCAGTTCACTAATTTCAGTTAGGTTTTATTAAATTTTGTGCATTTAGTTAAAATCTTTCAAGTAACTTTGTAAATGATAGGCCTTTCTTAGCCTTTACATAAGATTTTCATTTCAGGGTCATTTAATAACAGATTGAGATGATTTGTGTTCTACGACTTTTGTATTCGGTGAAAAATACTGATTCAAATAGTTGGGTAAGGGGAATGGAAAGTAACAAGATTAAGGTATGAAGAATACTAAAGCCACATTAGCAGTGTAAGTGTTGATTGAAGGTATTTTAGAAGTCTTAATTGTGGTTTGAGTGACACAGATTCTAAAGAATAAAATCTTTTCTTTTAAAGAACAAAATACAGTGTATTATCCATTGTGTACTGCGCTTTAAACTGAATTCATGGGTTTATTTTCCTTTATTGTTTTTGTCCTTTAAGTTTATGCATTTAAAAATATCCATAAGCATTCCTTATGTTACAGAGTATAAAAAGAAAGATTTCATTAAAAATGTCACCCCTATAATTGTAATATTTATATTTGATTTTAGGGAAGCTATGCGAAATTATTTAAAAGAGCGAGGGGATCAAACAGTACTTATTCTTCATGCAAAAGTTGCACAGAAGTCATATGGAAATGAAAAAAGGTAAGATTACTGGTTTTGTTATAGTGGATAGTTACAGTTACTACATGAATGAATTTGCAAATAATGTATTAATATTCATGTCTGAGCATTTCTATTACCCAGTTAATTTGCCTTATACAAAACGAATAAAAAGAAGGGGACTTACCTCTTGAAGGAGAGAAACAAAAGTACTTTTGGCATACTCAGTCCAGAAGAATTTAGTAAAGATAATTTCACTAAATCCCTGATTTTACAAAATGAAATAATCCAGGTGTTTTTAGGGCTTTTTTCCCAAGTATTTCGGTCCATGCATTAACTCATTCACAAAGATGTTTTCCTGCCCAGCGTGTATGTGCATACCTGAAATCCTAGTCCTGAAAAGGCTGACACAGGAGGATTTCAAGTTCTAGCCCAGGCTGGGCAATACAGTGAGACTCTACCTCAAAAAACAAAACAAAACACTTTTTTTTTTCTGGTAGAAAATACAGTTGTTTTTTGTTTTGTTTTGTTTTTTAGTAATCCATTGCAACCACCAAGGTAGCATTATAAAAAGGAAAGGCTAAGCAAACCCTAACCCTAAATTGAACTCAAGAAAGAATTGAGCCCTAGAGCTACTGTGAAGAAAAGGGCCCCTGTCCTCTCCCCACCCCCCTCTAGGCCCTGAGTCTGGTGGTTAGAAAACTGCAGCCCCCCTGCAGGGTTCCTATTCAGAAGGCCAGGGCAGATGGATCCCTGAGCCCAAGAGTTCTGCACCAGCCTGAGCACCACAGAGACCCTGTGTTTTGTTTTTTTTTTTTTTAAAGAAACTGCATTTATATTTTTATACCACTTGAATGTAGGTGCTGCAGATACTACCTGTAAAGCTCATTGGCCAAAATTAAATTACAACAGTGATCTTTACATTATTTCTTACAGTATCTTAAAAAGCTCAGTAGTGTGTATGTATAATGGTACACTTTTGCTGGATTGTTTTGTTCTGTTTTTGCAGTGGCACTGAGCATCAAACCTAGAGCAGGGCCTCATGCCTGCTGGGTAAGTGCTGTACTACTGAGCTGCATCCCCAGTCTTAAAATAATGATTATTTATGGTGCAGCTGGTGTTTTGTTGTTACTAGTTTTTTTTGCGTGTGAGGAGGATGCTGGGGAGTGACCCAGGGCCTCAGTCCTACAAATCACATCTACAACTGAGATATACCCTGGTTTTTCACTTGGTTCTTGGAATTTTGAGTGCTTCTAACGGCTTGTGGGTTGTTTTTTTGTATGTCTCTTTTTCTTGGTACTGGGAATTGAATCCAGGGCCTATCACACTAAGTTATATTTCCAGCCCTTATTTTTTATTTTGAAATAGGGCCTTACTCAGCTGCCCAGGCTAGGCTCCAATGTACGATTCTCCTGCCTCAGCCTCCCAGAGGGCTGGAACCCAACTGGCTTGGCAAGTTTCGGTTAAACATTTTATAGCCTGCATGTGTGGAAAGACCACAGGTATTTTGGATTGGCTAGAAAGGCATCAAACTCAAGTGGGAGAAAGACTTAAAATGCAGGTTTGGGGGTTGGAATCTTAAAGAGTTTGTAACAAAAAGGAAACTTTCAGCATATGCATGAGAATGGAGAAACTAAGCATATAATTGAATAATATAATTTTCTTAAGGAAATTAAGAATTCTCTTTCCTGGAGTCATCTAAATCTGAGGTGAAAAGAAGGTGAAACTATTTAATTGATAATTTTTTCCCTCAAAGAGGTTGAATAAATGCAAACAATATTTAGAATTCACAATGTTCTTTTCCAAGTGTTATTTGTAAATCTATTATTCAGGCTTACAAAATTTTTGCTTGTTTTACTTTACTAATAAAATTTAGTTCACTGGTTTAGAGTTAAATAAAAGAAGTTTGGGACATAGAAAAACAAGTTAAGGAAGTTGCCCCTTTCATAAAGTTGATACTGGAAATTGAGTGTTTTTTTTTTTAAATACTGAAATTTAGTGTATGTATATAGCAGATTATTTATTTTCTAAACACAAGCGTCAACACTTTCATCCTTAAAGACAGATCTAAAAGACCAGCTGTGGCTCTCGTAGTAAATGTAAAATTAAAATAGTTTTTCTTTTTTTCCTTTTTTTTTTTTTTTTTGGTCTTTTTGAGACAGTGTGACTATTCAGTTCAGGCTGGCCTTGAACTCACTTTGTAGCCCAGGCAGCCTGGAACTCACAGTGATCCTCCTGCCTCAGCCTCTGAGAGCTGGTATTACAGGCATGCATGACCACGCCTGGCCTAAAATAGTTTCTATATCAGCTATAATTATAAGCCAGAGAAATGCTTTACCAGTATTTAAAAACTTTAACCCTCAGAATAATCCAGAGACTTTAACCATGCTTTCATTAGAATTACTGAAGCAAGGATTGAAATTCCTGAGACTAATTCCAAATTTCTTATTGTGTTTCCCTATTTAAAAAAAGATTATACATCCATATCCATTTGCTTACTTGTTACTAATTAAATTCTTGGGGTATATCATCACATGGATTCTCTGTCCATATACTCTGAGTGTTAGAGCCTTCCACTGGTTAGCTGTGGAAGGTCTGAGAAGTAAAGATACCCGAAAAACATAGGTATCTTGTGAACTTGATTTAGGATCATCTCTTTCATCATTTGCTGTGTGAGACTTCCCTGGATCCAATTCATTTATGTTTATCTTATGGTTTCAAATGTGACTAGTGTTCCTTTACCTTTTCTGGAGTTTTAAATTGCATTTTTCTACAGTTGGATTCATTTATTTATTCATTGATTTCTGATCACATGTTAGGTGCCAGGTATTATGCAAAAAGAATTTTTAAAAGTCACTACACCATTTAATAGTATGATGGATTACTGAGGTTCACTGAAGTAATAAAAGGGAAGGATCTGTTTGGAAAATGCTAAAGTTCAGTTAAGATTCCTATTTGTTAATCACTGTTAAGTACAAACGAATACTGAGCTGCAGTGGCTTATTGAGTTGGCCATGATAGCTTCTTCTGTTGCAGTAGTCTTTATTTTCTGTTTCCTTCTGTTATTTGGTATGGTCTAGCCAGTCCATAACCCCATCCAGACACTTCAGAATTTATGTTTTTGGCCTCTTAAGTAGGAAGAAAAGAAGATAAACGGCCAGAATAACTACTTTTCCAATATTTATACTTACTTATATTGCTGAAAATTTCAAAGTAAATCATGCATTGCCTTGTGACAAAGGAGGAAACCCATTGAGTTTTCTTAATGTTTAAGAAGTGTTAATAGTAAGGGAGTCCAAGTTCTAGGCCGGGCCTCTGATGACGGACAGGCTGTGCCGAGGCTTCTCTGAGAACGAACAAGAGCTGTCAGGTCCTGACTCGCCGAGGAATGCATGGAGGCAGAGAAGGCTGCACTTGCTCTCTTGCCCTTCAGGTTCAGGTCTCTGTGTAGAGGTGCTAGGGCTTAAAGATTGAGGTTACTCGGGGACATGACCACAATGCTTTTGGCCAGGTCCCTGTGGCATTAAAATAACTCCAGTGAATGATGCCAGAAATACTCACTTGAAAATTTAAATTAATCTGGACAGCAACTTTCGTGCCTCCTAACAACCAACTTGGATAGCACCTCTGTTATCCCATTTATTTTAGTGGTTAGTTTGAAGTTTTCATTAAAGAAGTTCTTCCCAAGTTAAAAAATAAACTTTTTAAAAGGTTTTCTATTGAGGAAATATAAATGTGCCACTGACATATTAACATTCAATTTTGTCTCAGGGTAAGTAATAAAGCAATAATAGTGGTGCTGTTGAAACCATTTGTGAAGCCATTTAGATACAGACTCTGAAGTCATATTAAGAGTTGTGTTAATTGGAATAAATGGTGAAAAAGTTGTCAAATGTGGCCCTTTTGAACTGAATCGTCATCAGTAATGATTTGTCAGAGGTACTCAGATAATGAAAATAACGTGAGCTTGGATTTGTCAAACCACAGACTTTATATGTGGGGCTGAGTAAAAAGCCTTCCTTGAATCTGTAAGGTGTTTTCCAGATCTCTTGTCAGGATTTGAGAAAAAAAAGTTTGTTAATCCTACTCTGAAAATACTGATTGACCTATGACATGAATAAAATATTAAATATGTGCATATCGCCACCAAGTGGCAGAATGCTTCAAGCTATGGGGAAACATGAAAAACTTAAGGGCAACATAGTTTCATAGGAATCTTTTTATAGCAGCGATTAAACTGTAAGAACCCCCAAATTTTGACTGCTTAGTAAATATTGACCAACAATCCAGATCTTAGTAAATGGATTTCACATACCTTTGTAGAGATATATTTTAATTTTTCTTCCTTAATTATGTGATCTTTTATTCTTACCCCTTTCCCTTTGATTTTCTTTGGCTGATTCCCTTTTTTTGTATATATGCACTTTTTTAAATGACTATTACTGTGGAATTCTATGGAAATGAAAATTTGATTAATTCACTGCCTTTTAGGGAATAGTATATTCCTTAGGGAATAGCTGGATTTCACCAGCACCTTACAGAGAGAATAATCTCAATCCTTAGATTCTATTGGATTTACTGTTTTCCTGCATCACAGCTTTCTTTGAATAATTATGGGATTGATATTAAACAAGTTAGCTCATAGGCTATTGAAAAGTCCTTTTTTTTTTTTAAACATTATTACATAATTGGAAAATGTTTTCAAGATTGACCCTTGGCTAGTCGTGGTGGCACATGCCTATAATACCAGCACTCAGGAAGTTAAGGCAGGAGGATCTTTGCGAGTTTGAGGTCAACCTGGGCTACAAAGTGAGCTCAAGACCAGCCTGAACTGCATAGCAAGACTGTCTCAAAAAGGCAAAAAAAACCTTGATCAATGTTTTGAATAAAGGATTCTTTGACTCTTTGTCTTAATTTTATACCCTGTTAGTTTCATGAATTTTGGCACAGTATTTAAGAAAGACAGCACTAATTCTTCTGCTATTTCAGCTCTCTCTATATTTTGAGATGTGAAATAAAATTACATTTTGATATAACTCATATATTTGGGTACAATATTTGGTATACTATACTGTACTAAAGTATGACTGTTCGAATTTACAGCTAGTATGCCAATTTACTAAGGAGTCTTAATGTCAGTGTTCAAGAAAACACTAACAAGACACAAGTTACCAAAATTGATGCCTTCCTAGTCTCCTGAGAGTGTGCCAGTCTAGGTATTTGATCCTGTACCAGGGTAAAGCATTGAGTGGCTCTCAGCATTAGAAACCAGAAAGATCCATGATGTAGACTTAAACTGAACCAGCTTCAAAAGTAGCCCAGCTAATCAGGCATCCCTCCAAACTTGAATGAACTGGAGCTGGGCCTACCACTGTGACCGAGACCCTTATATCCACTCACAGCCCTGCTGTGAGCATGGAGGCATGAAAACCACTCTAATTCCCGGTCGCTTTAGGGAAATAGGGGAAGACTACAAAGGCTTTTCTCCTTGCTCTCTTTGATCTGTGGAGCCCTCTTGGTTTATTTACCTGTTACCTCCAACTCCATCTCCTACCGATCTCTTTCCCTTTTCTCTCTACCTCCACTGTAATGTATCTCTCAACTTTTGGTTGTAGTTCCTACCTCAAAGCCTTTACACTTGCTCTGTCTTCTGTCAAAACATTCTGACCCTAGGTATCCGTGTGGCTTTATGTTGTGACTTAAAGTTACCTCTTTAAGCATGCTATCCATAGCCATTCCTGGGCAGTTCACTTTTCAAGAACTCTGTGCCTGCTTTATTTACTTATTTTTAAAATTTTCTCTTAGTTCTTATTATCAGTTAATAAACTAAACACACTGTTTTGCTCTTTTTTTTTTTTTTTGCGGTACTGGGGATCGAACTCAGGACCCTGCGCTTGCTAGGCAAGTGCTTATTCCACTGAGCTGTATCCCCAGCCCCACACTGTTTTACTCATTTGACTTTTTTTGTTATTATTATATCTTTCCTATTAGAAGTTCCATGAAGAATTTTGTTGGTTTATTGGTTTGGTATATTTTTACTGTTATATTCCAAGTGTCTGGTACACACTTGAGAAGTAATAAATAATTTGAAGAATTAATCAATATTAAGTAAATGGAAGTCACTTCTTCTAAGTTAGATGCAAATTGCTTATGAAGTAGTCTGGTTAGAGTTGAAGAAGGGCGCTGTTGTGTACGTAGTTGGCATCAGTCAGATACTTGAGTAGGCAGTAGGGGCAAAGCCAGATAAGAAGCTCACAGCTCTACCCAGCAGGAGGCCGGGGGGCTGGGCCTGGCGCCAGTGTCTGTGTGCACACAGTGAATGAGCGTCACGTGCCTAGCAGCAGCTTCTCTTGTACTCTGCACACTGCAGTCCAGAGTGTATGTTACTCACCAGGTTTTAAATTTGGAACTTCACATAAAGTATTATTTCCTAAGTCTGTTGAGCAATTACACGATGTGACCACTACTAGGCCCATATGTATCCATGGTTCATCAGTGTGAGGGGGTGTGTAGTCACACGTCAGGCCACGCCCTGTGTTTTAGAACCATGCCCTAGTGGCTCATTATCGTTGCACTTAAGCCCTTGTTTTTCTTAAGGTAGGATTAAGACACATTTTTTCTTATTCATAACTGTATAAAAAGTAGAAATTATCATGAGTGCTGTTTGTTTTGAGAGAGGAAGGAACCTGCATCTTTAGGTAGTTAAAGAGTATTCCTGCTTCTTTATGGTACACTTGGGTCATTCATTTATATTATTTACCTGACTACTGTAGGACTTTTGAGTTTTCAGGCCCCTCAGAGAGACATGACATAAACATCAGGCATAATTAAGCAAAAAAGAATTATACCTTACATAGGGAGTGGATTTATGGTCTGAACTATGAAAAATATGGTGATTGAGTTAGGTTTTGAAATCTTTTTTCTTTAATTGCTAGACAGAAGATTATAAGGAAGTCATTCTAAGTGGGAAGAATGTGTGAGTGTTTTTTGGCACTTATAAAACAAACCTATTAGCAGTCTGAGTTGAAAGAATATAGTGTGTTGTTCTTTTAGCAAAATATTCCTCAGTCCTTTGAACTGCACCATCTATTGAGAAGAGGTACTCAAAACAGCATGTCCTTGCTGAGTTCCAATGCCAGTGATCATTTTGAGGGATTCCTCTAATGCTTTTTTGCAGATTAATTACCAAATAAAATTGAGTGTGATATAGGAATAAGAGCATTAATTAGTAATCACAGTACGTGGTGTGTCATGGTTTGTACATTGCACTTCTGAAGTAGTGCAGATCATTCAGCTATTTCAAAAGTTCTCTAATCTAAACATGGATACTTTTAACTGAAGGCGTAACTCCAATATTTTACCTAAAGAGATGTGGAAGTTGACTTCTATCTCGTGGACATGATTATTTCCATGATAGAAGGCTTCACTACAGTTTTTCGTTAGGAGCCAATTCAGTGTATTTCTGCGTGATTTTGTTTTCGTATGGTAAAGAAAAGGAAATGTCTTGAATCTAATTACCCTGTTTGGGTTTTTTTTTTCCACATTATCCTTTAGGTTTTTTTGCCCTCCGCCTTGTGTATATCTCATGGGCAGTGGATGGAAGAAAAAAAAAGAACAAATGGAACGGGATGGTTGTTCTGAGCAAGAGTCTCAACCATGTGCATTTATTGGAATAGGAAATAGTGACCAAGAAATGCAGCAGCTGAACTTGGAAGGAAAGGTAAATCAGGACTCACAGTTCCTTGTAAAGGGGGCATTGTGGTAACAATGTAGTTTTCATATTCAATCTGGTGAGGTTTTTTTAAGGGTATTAATAACATTTTCTTGACTATATAAACCAGAGCCAGAAATACTCCTCTCAAACAGCTGTGGTCTAGTCATGAGTAATGAAGCTCATGCTCTTGACATCTAAAGGTGGCATGCAGCAAGCCTCTGCAGCTCGCTAGTGATTTTAGTAAGCTGTAAATCAGGTTTTCCTTGGAGGCTAACCATTGAGTACTAATCACTTCGCTCCTGTCTGACAGGAAAGTAACACTGAAATATCAGTGAAAATATATCATTCAGTTATGTTTTACTGTGTTATCTTTATTTTCATCTTAGAAGCAGTGGTAATTGACAAATTCTTAGAAGTATTTATATGGGTTATAAAGGTCATAATGTACCTAAAATTATGGAGTGGAACTCTGCTGCAGATAAGAAGAGCCAGAATCAGCGTATGTGCTGCCACAGATAGCTGTGCTCAGACTTTAGGTTGGTTTTCTTCAATTATTTTACAAAAGAAAGAAATTTGTCAGCTGTTTTACTAATTGTATTTTATGAATTGAGAAACCAATAACTGTCAACCTTTACTACTGAAAATTCTCATTTAGAATTTATCTCGAAAATGGTTCTAATTTCAGTGACTACATAAAAGTCTTCTATTAGTAACTAAGAAAATGTTATTAATATCCTTATTCAGTAAGTCTTCATTGAATATCATAGTGTGTTGTATTTGGGGTTTAGGGGTAGGCGTTGGTGGTAAGCTGGGAATTTGTGCTCCCTTTCCACTTATAGTCATTTTATAGTGAATACTAAGCCTTAGTGTCAGCTTCCTTCAGCTCTGTTAAGTTTAGGATAAAGATTGTTTATCTTAAAATGAAGTAAAGCAGTTCAGCCATTGGTAGTTATAATCCGTGAGCTAAAGTAAAGGATACTATATATGTAAGTGATGGGCTGAGCTAGTAGATCTTAGGCATGTCTCTTATGTTTTCTTGCTATGTAGAACGTCCCTGAGCTAGGTGATTGCAAGCTACATACCTACATATCTGGTGCTATGAATGAGTAGAACAGATAGGTAGTGAGTTCTAGCTGCTTGTGTGTTTTAACTATTCTAGTTAACTTCATTGCTTAGTTGAACCAGTTCAGGCTTCCAGTAATTTTACCTTCCAGGGATGCAAACTAAATAAACCAACCAATATCACCACTGGTAATGGTACAGTAGCATTATGTTTAAATTCTGTACCCTTAGGGGTTGCCTCAGCATGAAGATCCTCTTGCTTTCCTCCATTGTATCTTTCTGAATCTTCTACCATAATACATTTTGCTCAAGGTTAGAAATTGGTAGAAGAGAGAGTATATAAGAACTTGAGCATTTATTGTTTCCAATACCTATTCATAGTGTAATATAATGTCTTTAAGCCAGATTTACATGTTAATATTTAATTTTAATAATGCTGTTAAAATGGCTTATGTAAAATAAGACTGGCTAAGAGTCGGTACAAGGCATTTCAGGCAGCAAGAACAACATAGTGATGTGTTGGGAGCATAAAGGCTTACAGATGCAGTACAGCCGAGATAGCAAAAGTGGCAGTTTGCACTTGTCTACTACTTACCCTCCTTTCCTGCATGGAAATACTATACTGTTTTCTTTCAGTAGTCTGCCAGTTGAGTGATACATTTGGACAGTATTAAAAAGTAAGGGATGTTTATTTTGCATTATTTGGTGTTCAGCTAATTTTAAATATTACAAATATTCTAGTATAATTGTATTTATAGTATGACATTTGACTTAAGATTGGTTCTGAGATTTCATTTAGTAATACATTCAATTTGGTAAGTATTCTTTTTCCTCAGTTTTGTTTTCTGCGGTTGCAGCTAAGTAAACTATGTAGCAAGGATTACTTCCCTAATTCTCACACTTGTGTTTTCCTTGTTTTTGACAATGGTATACTCTTGCCAACATTGTTTTGTTTCTATATTTCAAATATTTCTACAGTATTACTTTTGCAGCATTTAGATATTATATTCTTCATGTCAGGCAATGTTTTTATTTTCTGAAGATATTCAAAGAAGTGTTCTTTTTAGGGTTTTTTTTTTTTTAGACAGAGTTTTGTTATGTACTATAGTTTAGGTTGGCCTTGAACTGACTGTGTACCAATGCTGGCCTCAAATTTGTCATAAGTCCCCTGGCCTCAGCCTCCCCAAGTGCGAGGATTATAGGCCTATACCATCACACTCGGACAAAGAATTGTTTTAAAGTTAAAAAAAAGTTCATTCCTAGAGAGAGTATCTAATGCCATTTTCTGTTCTAGAATTCCATTAGCTTATTGAACATTTTAATATGGCAGAACAATTGTAATTTAGTTTTTATTTGGTTATTCTCTTAGAATGTAATATTCTCTGAATCAATGACTATTTTCTTCTTGCATCTGTATAGTTTGTGGTCAGCAGCCGTATATATTTACAGTTCCATTAAAGTTATCCCAGGTCTCATTTTTGTGGATTAAATGTAGTTAGGGATATATGTTCTATTTTTTCAAGAAGATGTATGTATATGTGTTTTTCTAAAGAAAATAGTCTTACATAGTTAGTGTCATGGTTTTGTCCTTAACTGTCTACTGATCTTTGTTGATGCTATATTTCAGTATTTTCCCTTTCTGATATAGATCATATCCTTTAATGTTAACATTCAAAGTTAAGTGATCTTAACCTTTTTAAGCTTTCCTATTTGAATGCAGTTCCCTTCATTTAGAAAAGTGGTGTTATTCTTGCTTCCTTGACTGTGTACTTGATAATGTTGATCCCCTTCTCCATAGACCTCACCTGATCGTGCAGAGCAGCACAGCTCTGTTGTGTAGGCTTTGTTTGACCTTCAGTGCTGTCATTTTAAGAAGTGCGGTCAGCCCAGGGACCCAGTAGCTCACAGGGAGTGTGGGGTGGAAGGAGTCCTGTGACTGCAAAATACGGTTTTAATTTTTATTTTATATTTTTTATTTTTTACTATTTATTACCTTTATCTTACTTGGCCTTTTAGAGAGCCAAGCCTCTCAAAATTTATACCAAAATTTTGTTTGTATAAAAACTTGAACATAGAATATTCAAGATGGCACTTGAAGCTTCTTTTGTAACTTTGGTATTGAGAAATGAAAACCTGGGGCTGGGGATATAGCTCAGTGGAATAAGCGCCTGCCTGGTCAGCTCAAGGTCCTGAGTTCGATCCCCAGTACCAAAAAAAAAAAAAAAAGAGAGAGAGCGAGAAATAAAAACCTGTTGCAGTATTTTTTGTCTGTTACTAACACTCTCTGTTAGTAAAATTTTAAAGATTAAAACTCAAGCTACTTCCTAAATGAATTGGCATTTGCTTTTTAAAAGAAAACTATAAGAGGTAGTTAAATATACTTGTGTAGCCTAATCTTTGAGTTAAGAAAATATTTTGAATACTTATCCCTGTATTTGAGTATCATTTGTCATATCTAGAAAAGGTCAAAATTTAGTTTCTTCCCTAATTCACAGAGCTCAGGAGGAATGATAAGATTTTAGAATTTGTGATTCATTGAAATAATAGCATTATGAAGTGGCCTTGCTGTTTGGCAAGTACTGAAATTTAAACACCATGTTTCCAATTGCTAGAACTTTCATTCACTGGCACAAGGCTGTGAGCATTTTCTCTACCGCATCTGAATTCATTTCTTCGGGTAATATGCTATGAGTTATCCCATTACAATGGTGAAGTTAACCATTTTACAACTAGTAAGTATATTCTTACAAGTCTCTTTCTAGTTTACGCTATTTTATAATCAGACTGTTTTTCATAGTGTCATATACAGTAAGTTGTTAGTCCAACATTCAACTATGTAAAGATAAACATTGTGTATGCTATTTTGAGGAAGACCACTAATGAAAGTTTTTACATAATTCTATTAAATTCTGATGGCTCTATTTATATCTTTTCTTTGGGGAAAGAGTCATCAATTATTTTTAACTATAAAAATTCTATTTTTGTTTTTGTCCTTTTGAGACAGGGTCTCGCTGTGCAACTCAGGCTGGCATTGAGCTCACTTTGTAGCCCAGGCTGGTCTTGGACTTGCAACGATCCTCCTGCCTCAGCTTCCTGAGTGCTGGGATTATAGGCGTGTGCCATCACACCTGGCTAAAAATTCTATTTTTAAAAAGTATTGCTGTAAGTTTGATAATTCTGGGAAACAGATGCAGAATTAGTTTATACATATGTATGTGTGTGTGTGTGTGTGTGTGTGTGTGTGTGTGTATTTTTTTTAATAAAAGGCTTCATGTTGGGGTTGGTACTGGAGATTGAACCTAGTGCTTTTGTACTGAGCTACATGCCCAGCCCTTTTTTATTGTTTATTTTAGTATTTGTGATGCTGAACTGAGCAGTTTTTTATGTTGAAACAGTTTCACCAAGTGGGTCTAACCTCACAATCCTTTTGCTTCAGCCTCTGAGAGTGCTGAGGGGAAAAAGACTGTTTTGGTTTGTTTATGATTGACTGATTAACTTATGGATTGATTGATTGATTGATTGATTGATTGAGAGAGGCCTCGCCTCCAACAGGCCTCCCTATTGGATTAACCACTTACTGTATACGATACTATGAAAAACAAGTCTGATTATAAAATAGTGTAAACTAGAAAGAGACTTGTAAGAATATACTTACTAGTTGTAAAATGGTTAACTTCACCATTGTAATGGGATAACTCATAGCATATTACCAGTTCAGGCTGACCTTGAATTCATTAGATAGCCCAGGTTAGCCACAAACTGAAAGAAAT
This sequence comes from Dinomys branickii, assembly GCA_004027595.1. Classification (NCBI taxonomy): domain Eukaryota; kingdom Metazoa; phylum Chordata; class Mammalia; order Rodentia; family Dinomyidae; genus Dinomys; species Dinomys branickii. The sequence goes on along the minus strand of PVLD010006550.1, from coordinate 37,354 downwards.
CCTCCTGCCTCTCAGCCTCCGGAGTGCTGGGGTTACAGGTATGCATCACCATACCCAGCAAAAAACACTTTTAATATGGCCTTCTAAAGAGAGTAAAACGGTTCCTATAGTCTTTTGCTTGCTTGTTTAAATGTGAATGATACTTTAGTCATTTTTGTTTATTACGGAAGTTCAAGGGTTAAAAAATTAATGTCCTTGCTGGTGAGCTCATGACTGGCAGCTGAAAAAAATCTCAGCCTGGTGCTCTGCATTGTTCTGCTGTACTTTATTCAAATGAGTCTTCATTAGGCAGCTGCCATTCCGATCATGTGAAAAGTTGGCTACAGCTTTTTCAGGGAAGAACAAGTCCTCAGATCACATCAGAGTGCACACTGCTTGTCTTCCAGATCTCTTTCTCAGGTTGCCTTTGGTGGACTCTTCTGAGCAATGAGGTCCATATGCTTCTCTCCACTTCATATACTAGCTGGACTTGGATTTTCTAGAAAGCTTTCAGTTGAGGAATGGAACAAAGCTAGTGATAGCCTTCCAGTCTCCACCAGCTTCAGCTCCCTGTCCACGTGGTGTCTGCGCCCCAAGGGCCGCATCCCTGTCCAGCTCTGGAAGGGCTGCCTCAGCTCTGCGTCTTTTCCCTGAGCTTTGGCTCAGGAGCCGCGTCCTCAGTGGGTGCTGGCGTAGGAAGAGCCTTGCTTTGGCAGGAGGAGCTTGTTCCGCCCCTCACAGTACTGGTGTCATGTAGACTGGATGAGGAAGATTTTTCACTTGCTCTGCAGAGATCAGTTTCACTAATTTTTACATTTAGCTTAATGAACTACCCATTGGAATTACTTTATTAAACTTGAGCAAACCTAGTTAAGACCAGTCTGGGATTTAGACACATAATTGACAATATTTGATGCTATTAAAACTTTTTCTTTCACAGAACTATTGCACAGCCAAGACATTGTACATATCTGATTCTGACAAGAGAAAACATTTCATGTTGTCTGTGAAGATGTTCTATGGCAACAGTGATGACATCGGTGTGTTCCTCAGCAAGCGGATAAAAGTCATCTCCAAACCTTCCAAAAAGAAGCAGTCACTGAAAAATGCTGACTGTATGTATACTTTATTTTTCTTACTTGTTCTAAACTCCCACTATGAATTAATAAGACAAACTTTTTAAAGTTGAAAAATTGCTTTTCAAATAGTTCCATACTCATAAGCGAAATAAATCAGAGCTGCATGTGTAAACACTCTGTTGTCTCCCTAATGTAAGAACCTGAAAGTAAAAAACTGAAAGTTACAATAGATATTATGAAAGTGAAAGAAACTGCTTACTAGGAAAGAACAATGGATGAGGGAAAGAAGAAAAGAAAGAAAGAAGGGAAATACACACAAGATAGCTAAGATAATTGTACTACTAATTTCTATTGGTTTATTGAAAGGAACAGTTAATGTTTAATTGTTTGATCAGTCTTGCATACCTATATGTGGTAATCTGAGCAACTACATTGAAGATAACAAGTACTACAACAACCATTGTTGTTTTCCTGTCTTGTTTTGAAATTCTGTATTTTTATAGTTTTTGTGTAGTTTTTTGTCTTTCTGTTCTTTTCTCTTTAAAATAAAATTTTAAAAATAACAGTAAATTTGAAAAATTGCTTTTTCTGTAATAAATTCGTTCCCCACTAATATTTTGTGGCCCTTCTTATTAACGTCTTTATATGGTTGTTATAGTTGAAAATAGGTGGAACCTGGTTTGATGAAGTGGTTCTCAACCAAAATAGTTTCCTTACATTTGGGAGAATGAGAGTATGGGAAGTGTTGGCATTCAGTGTCTTGGCCTAGTGATGCTGAGTATCTTAGGGTGTCCAAGCTACTTCCCATTCCACAAAGAACTTCTCCACCCCAAATGTTAAAAGCACTCTCTGAAAAATATCAGATGGGCTTTGGAAGACCATCCTGAGAACCGAAAACAACTTTTTTTTAACATGATTGATGTGGAAGAGACTGCTGTCTCATTAGCAAAATGTTTCTAGACTGCCAAAGATCGTACTGTCTGTTTGGACTGTACATTTCCGCACATTTTAAAAAATTTAACTTATTATTTTCAAATTTAAATAAAAAGGAGAAAGTACTGTAACACAGCAATCCAATTTTAGTCTGTTGTAGTTTCTTCTCTTCCCTCTCTTATCTTTTTGTTTTTTTTTTTTTCAATGTTGCTTATATTTTGAAGAAACTTAGACATTTTTTCAGTGAAATTTCCAATTCTGGATTTGGCTTGCTTTATGTTCTCTATTTCTCATATTTTCCATTAACTGGTTTTTAGACCTGAAGACTTTTAAATGACTTAGCTGGTCATTTCCATTGGGTCAGAAATCATATGAAGTGTGGGCATCCTTTTTGTTGTGAAGACTGGTGATAGTATACCAGCCATTACATCATAAAGGGTTGCAAAGTGGTGATTTCCTAAATCTTTTATTCCTAACTTCTGCATTTGTTACCTGGAATTTTTTCTACAAAGAACTTTGTCATATCTTTTTTTTTTTTTTTTGTGGCGGTACTGGGGATCGAACTCAGGACCCTGCGCTTGCTAGGCAGGCGCTTATTCCACTGAGCTATATCCCCAGCCCTGTCATATCATTTATTTACACCAAAGCATAGGCAGGATAAGAAGACACAGGATGAATGCTTATTTACTAAGCAAATAGTGGTAGTATTTGAAAAAGTGAGCAGTGAGGCATTAGCTTTTTTGTTTGTTTTTATTTTGCTTCATTATGAACTCATGAGGTTTTATGGTGGGTGTTTTTTATTCTACTCAGTCATTTATATCGTTTACTTAATATTGTGGAAAAGATTAGGGAGACAGAGACGTGTGATAAAGTAGCACTCCTTGTGTTCACCTCTAGGTGTAACAGCATCTTAACGCAGTCCGGTACCCTTCCATGGTCAGTACTGCAGTGCAGCCTTTCCGCTGCCCTCACTGTGGACTGATGTCAACCTCAGACATGCTGTGTGGCTCTTAAAAAGGTGGAAGCTTCATGTTTGTACTGCAGTCATGATACTGTGACCACACAAAACAGCGTGTAAGACAGCTATAATAATAAACTATTTCCTGGTATCACATAACCAATATTTAAATTTAAAATTGCCTCAAATACCAGTTTTTAATTTATTTGAATTAAATTAAAGTCACCAGATATTTTCTTTCTGTCTGTCTATCTTGTCTGTCTAGTATTGTCATATCCATGAGTATCCTTTAACCTATACCCCATCCTCCATAATTTATTTATTCAGGACACTAGCCTTTAGAGATTTCCACGTAACATAATTTGCTAATTTTATTCATTTGGTATAGTTTAATGCATACACTATGTATATATATTGATATTGCTCCAAAAATCAGAGCTGGACACTGAGAGGTGAAAAGACAGGTTCCATTCAGTACTCTTATAATAATGATAAAAATACTCTAGTACAGAACCACGTTCAACTTTGAAGTACAATACAGTGAGATGTATAGCTATAGAGCAAAATGAGCGTATCAATTGATGGGAAGATTACTAAGTAGACACATTTGGGGTAGGGGAAACCTTACTAAACTACCTTTGTAAAAGCTTGGTAAAAGGAGGACAAGGCGATCATATGTCAAGGATTGGGCATGACTTAGGATTTGTTACAGCTGCATTGCACAAACCAGGTAAAGGGCCCACGGAGGAAGACTAGTGGAAAAGATGCTTGGAGTAGCTTGCTTTTAAAAGAGAATCTTTGTCAGGGGTTCATCTGGAATCTTGATCAGACTGAAGTCTGTTACTTTTTTCTTGGTGAAGGGCAAGACAAGTCATGGATGGCTGAGTGTCTCACAAACCAGGAGGCATGTGATGTCTTGTATTCAAGCTATTTTCCATTTAAATTACAGTACAGAGTTTCTTTTCACCTTTGTATTGAATATTAGGATCAATAATAGAGAGCAAATTTCACTTTCAGGATGTTTTTCCTATTTATTTGGATGTGGTTTTCACTTTTAAGGTAAACATTTACTTGTAATATTTATTTTACAAATTCTCGTGTAGCGTAATACGTAGAGGTATAGTGAGTGGTACCTCAGTTCACATGCTTAAATCTTTTCATGATTCTGGTCATAAACCGAACTGGATAAGGACCATATCAAATTCAGTGGTTAGGTGCAGTGTTGACTTTATGGGGAAGTTTGATTCCATTTGCAACCAGAATCATAAAAGGAATTAAATTTGTGAACCAGGGTACCACTGTATTTAGAAGATAGCAGTACTCTCTAAAATCACAATAGGCAGAGGCAGTTGCCATCAACTTTAGAACACCCTCTGGACCCCTTTCTACACATGTGTCCTGTAGGATTGGGTGCAGACACGTGGAGATACTTGTGCAGTCGTACTCAAAAGTAAATTTCTATAGCGAGACCATAGCAGACAGTGTTTTCTAGTTTGCTTTTCTATTTAGTGATACTTCAGGGGAGATATTTTCTTACCACTGAATTGAGGTATATATCATATATCATTAGCTTGATGTTATTGTGAGTTACTTAGTTTTTTTATTTTCTCAGGTAAAACTATCACTATAATCTCTTAATTGTTAGATTGTAATAAAGAACAGTCATAACTTGCCAAGCAGAAGTCCTTTCCTGTGCTCACTCTGGTCACCTAAATAAGTGCTATTTTTTCTTTGCAGTATGCATTGCCTCAGGAACAAAGGTGGCTTTGTTTAATCGACTTCGATCGCAGACAGTTAGTACCAGATACTTGCATGTAGAAGGAGGTAATTTCCATGCCAGTTCACAGCAGTGGGGAGCATTTTACATTCATCTCTGTGAGTATAAAAATGTGCAATGTTAAATTCTTAAAGTTATTTTTCATAATGTCATGATGGATATGTTAGTTTTTATCATTTTCCTAGGCAGATAACATATTCTAAAAGGTAATAGTTTGGTCTCTTTTGCTATCCAATATAGTGGATGATGATGAATCAGAAGGAGAAGAATTCACAGTCCGAGACGGTTACATCCATTATGGACAAACAGTCAAGCTTGTGTGTTCAGTGACTGGCATGGCGTTGCCGAGATTGGTAAGGTGCTACTTCTGCTTAAGTGACACATGAAGTAACAGTTCTTAAAACAGAAAAACCATAACATTCAGCCAAAATGTACCTCCATTTTATGCTTTTTAACTTAAAGAATAATATTCGTAATCTCTACTACAATTGGTAATTATACCCTGCCTAATTTCAGAAATGTCTTACAACAATGAGCTTATTTTTGCAAGTGCATTTATGATGACTCCCTGTTGTAGTCTTTCTAACAAGTTTTGTGACAGTTTCCTTTGGTTGTGAACACATTCAGCAGAGGGCACTATAAATTACAGTATGACTTTTTTTCTTACCAGTGCAGATATGCTATTGTTTTTTGTGCTACCTACTGTATACTATTATAGGACCAAGTTTTCAAAAATTAAAAATTCATATTCCTTTCAAAATATAAGCATAGGTTTTTTTTTTTTTTGCCAGATCATGCACAAAAATATATATTTATTAAAACTAAGCCAGGCATTGTGGCTCACTCTTATAATCACAGCCATCAGGAGGCTGAAGCAGGTGGATTGCCACAAATTGGAAACCATTCTGAGTTACATAGTGAGTTCAGAGCTGGCCTGGATTGCACATTAAGACTCCGTCTCAAAAAAACAATCTATCAGTCTTTTTTTTTTTTAAATTTTGCGAGAAAGGCATAGGATTTAGGACATTTTGTTAACTAGATCTTGAGCCTGTAAAAATGCTTTTCTTAGTAAAAGGCAAACAAAAATCCTCACAGCTGTCTTCCTTTTCTGAAATAGTATAACTTAGTTGTATACTACAGGTGACCAGGAGTTATGTGAGTACATTTGGTTCAAGGTCAGGTTGTGGGTATTGGGCAAGTGGAAGAACATCTAGCAGCACTGCTCCTTAGTAAGCTGTGTATTTCTCTCTGGTGAAATGCTGTGTTGTCTTACATTTTCAGGGGCTATTTCAGGAGAGGCAGGGTTGGTCTACAGTAGTCTTAAGTAAATATGTGAATTGATTTTTATTCTCTGGCTTTATTTTTCCATGTCATGATTGCACAAGATTTATATCCCATTTCAGTGTAATAAGCTAAAATATTTCAAGTATAGTAGAATTTATCTATAAAACTGGGAAACTGGAACAAATTATAAACAGTGCAAAGGTGTAGGGAAGGGTGAGTGTAAAAAGTAAAAGGAAGCAAACTCCAGTCCACATGTACTCGGTTGTCTTCTAACTCACGGGTGTCACCACATTCCAAGGACATGTGTTTGTTTTTCTCTTCTACAGAAGCACAGATGCAGGTGCTTGTGCCTCTGACCCACCGCAGCTTGATGCAGACCGCTTAGCAGGCAGACCCAACCTCAGAATACTGTTTTCACTGCGAGGGTTATGCACAGCACGAGTGGGCTGCCTTGCTTGAGCTGTGTGTGCAGTTCTGGTTAGAGTAATTTACAGTGAAAAATTAGATGTTGTATTAGAGAAGATGCGGTACCTTCATTAATATTCTAGTAAATCTTCTTCTAGAAATTTCATGACTGACGAATTCATTATAACTAGTTTCCTTGAAACCATAAATGGCCTTTAGCTAACTGCATCACTTCCTATACCTCTTGGCCTCTGCTTAAATACAGTTTCTAAGAACTGCAGCATTCTTTCATGTGCTTTGTTTTTTTAAAAGGGTGTATCTTGTTAATATAATCCAAGCTGGCCTTGAATTCGCAATCCTCCTACCTCAGGCTTCTAAGAGCTGGGATTACAGGCCTGCACTGCCACACCCAGCTACCTCTCATGCGCCTTTTTTTAAAAAAAGATAACCTTACATTACCTGAAAATTTCTTGTAATGCTCACTAGCGTACCAGTTTTATTGGAGAGATTTGCTTAGAAAATATTATCCCTCCAATTTCACTGAGATCAATTAAATGTCTTAGTGAAAATCCTGTTTTTAGGGGTGCTCTCAAAACAGTTTAGGTAAACCTTGCCAACTAACAAGAAACCCCTATTCACTTAGACATACTCATCAAGGCTGTCAGGCACTCCATGAGTGGGAACAGCTAAGATGTGTTCATCATTGTTACAGCTGTACTCCTAAGGGACCATCAGTGCAATGAAATTACACTAACAACCACTGTCCATTGTATAGTGTAGGATATCTGTCAGCTATTTGGTTGAATGACTCAGTAAGTTAAACTCAGCCAGTGTTTGCCTGGCAGGTACAATGTTCAGAATGTGAATAAAATATTAATATGTGTTTTTGGGGCGCTGTATCCACTTAACCTCTAAAATATGGCCTATATACCATATATTTATAAGACTAGACATTAACAAAGCAAATTTTTGATGCTCTCTTTGGACATCTGTGTTTCTTTATTGGTGAGAGCAAGTTACTCATTAGTGTCTACAGGCAAAGAATTGTTGGTTGGGGGGGGCCCATGTAGCCAGTTGGTGAGGAAATGGGGGCACACAGATAGCAGCTGTAAAGGCATACACAGTGGGGAGCGGTGTGAGTGGGTGCTCCTGATGGGAAGCTTTAGACTCAGGTCATTAAAAAAAGAAGTTATTTCTCTAACAGCCAGATCTCACTGACTTTAAATATTGAGTGTTTTGTTTCACAGGCTATCTTAATTGCTAAAATTATAAGATCTCCGTTTTAACTTAAAAACTGCTATTAGCAGGATTACAAATACTCCAACTAAAAAAACTTGTGTTACAAATACTCCAACTAAAAAAATTCGTGTAACCTGAAAAATGTATAAATAATAACCACATTTACTTTAAAGATTGAGGCTGTAAACAGTTACGGCTAAGGTGAAACAAGATGACCGTAGGTATAAGTGAGGCATAAATGAAATAAGGAAAGCTAATAGTGTGGTGTAGCATTAATGACCCTGTTGTGAGGACTTTCATGTGCATAGGTTCATTCGATGCTTACAAAGCCACGTGAGGAGTCACAGTTACGGGTGGTGGCACAGAGCATTGCATTGGCGTGTAGGTTGGGCTGTGGTGGGAATTGTGCATTTTCAAATAATCTCAAGCATCTTCTGTGTAGCCTGCCACACAGGTCAGGCAGGGGGCCCGCAGGGGAGAATGTCTTTGTCAAATACTGCTGAGAAAGTGAAGAAAGATGGGAACAGAGAAATGCCATGTGTTATTCATGTCTGGAAGTCCTTGGTGACCTTGTGTGCAGTTGAATAAGTACTTATAACAGAGGTTAGAGAGACCACAGATGGGACAGTAAGGAAGTGGTCTGTGCTCTGGGAGGAGCAGAAAACAAGATTAGTGAGAAGAAGGGACAGGGACCTGAGAAGGGCTTTATTTACCTTGATTTTCAGATAAGAAATAGTTACAACATGTTTGCATGCTGGTAGGAGTGAGCCATCATCGGGAAATCAGAGCCAAAGTAGTTGTACTATATCAAATCTTGCTCTTCTCACCATCATATGTTTAGTGATTACTTCAGTCTGTTGCATGTCATTTAAGGTTTGCTAGTACTGTCTTTCAGATATCCATGTGTTCTGTGGATTCTTTGGCTTATGAGATTATGGAGTGTGCTGGGGAGATAGCTCAGTGGTACAAGCGCCTGCCGGGCAAGCACAAGGTCCTGAGTTTGATCCCCAGTACCAAAAAAAAAAAAAAAGAATGTGGCAAGTAATGGAAAGAGGTCAGGCAGGGCAGGTAGCCAGCATTGGGGCTGTATTTTGGTTTTTTGGTGTAACCTGGGGATTTTGAGCAATTCTATTTGCCTCTCTGAGCCCATTTCTTAATCTGCAAAACTAGTTTATTCTTGTTTTTAAATGGGTAGGTAATTAAATAATGTGTGTAAAATATCTACTGTGACTAGTGCAACCTCAGCCTTAAAGAGATTTTTTTTCCCTAATTAAATAATGTGTGTAAAATATCTACTGTGACTCATACAGCCTCAGCCTTAAAGAGAGTTTTTTTCCCTTTGACATTGGAATATTTGTATATTATTAGGAGGATTATCAGAACTTGCTATTCCAAATGTGGTCCATAGACCAGCAGCATTAACATTGCCTGAGGATTTGTTAGAAACATAGAACTTTAGGCTTGCCACACCCATCCTATCAGCACCTATATTTTTAACAAGAACCCCAATGATTAATATGTACACTAATGTTTGAAAAGTACTGCTTTAGAAAACAAGTCCTTTTTTTTTTTTAAAGAAGTTCGTGGAAGTGGGTGACAACTGTCACGTTCTGACATACTTACAGACTTTATTTTGTAAATACTTATATATACTGGGGTATAAGACAAATAACTGATATGTTACATAGCATATACTTTCTGTATACTTTTGACAGTGTACAAAATGAAAACTTCTTATGTGAATGACCATTTTGTTTTCATTTCTGAATTGTTGAAATACAGATAATTAGGAAAGTTGATAAGCAGACAGCATTATTGGATGCAGACGATCCTGTCTCACAACTACATAAATGTGCATTTTACCTTAAGGATACAGAAAGAATGTACTTGTGCCTTTCTCAAGAGAGAATAATCCAATTTCAGGTAGGTTTTATAATTATTGGTAAAATTTTAACTAAGGCTAGGTGTGTAGCTTAGAGGTGCAAGGCCCTGGAATCATTCTCCAACACGTGAGTGAGTGAGTGAGTGAGTGACTGACTGACTGACTGACTGGATGAATAAATACTGAAAACTGGATTATAAAAACATGAACTCATTAGCAGCAGTGGTATCCAAATATATGAGGCTGTATTCTGACATTAATGTCAAGTTGAAAGCTCCTTAACACACATGGTCCTTTTATGTGTTAGCGATCTTATCTCAGGGAAGAACTCAAAACTACGAGAATGTTCTCAGAGAAATGGTCAACATTCACTGCCAGGGTTCCTAATCTGGGGAACAGTGGCTCCCCAAAATGTCTAAAACTAGATGTTCATTGAATCTTCTGAATTTAGATGCATGCACTCTATTGAAAAAGCATTTTACTGAGGGTTCATATACTTGCCAAATTGGGTTTCCTAAGGTAATAATGGTATGGTTCAGAAGCAAAATTTTAATTTAGAAGGCTTTCACATTGATGACATGGTCATAGAATTTGATAGAACAGTTGTACTTTTATAGAAGACTCCTTTGTAGACTCCCATTCCTGAGAGATGGTCTCACATGGACACAGATGGGCCTGGTCCCCGGTGCAGGAGCAGGAGTGTGCAGGCCCAGATCATTCCTTCCCATGCGAAGTGTACTAGCATCTAGCTGTTCCTAAATATTCAGGGCTCCTGGGGTCTTTCTTAGGAAGCCCTGAAGAATTTTAAACATCTATTTTAAATTTCAGATACTGAGCTTATACTAATGAAATTATACCAATAATGGTATGATATCAGTGATTATTAGTTATTTACTATATCATTGGACTATTTTCTAACAAAAACTACCATCTGTGGGATTTTGATATTATTATTCTGCTCACATGTAGAAATTGCCAAAGCAGCATATTTTAGGAAGTTTATAAGTTTTTTACAAGTCTCTTTTTGTTAACTCTGTGTGTTATTTGGTAAGTTCTCTCCTGCTGTAATGTGTATAAAACTCAGTTTCCAAACATTTTTTCTCTGTAAGGCCACTCCATGTCCAAAAGAACCAAATAAAGAGATGATAAATGATGGCGCCTCGTGGACAATCATTAGCACAGATAAGGCGGAGTATACATTTTATGAAGGAATGGGTCCTGTCCTGGCCCCAGTCACCCCTGTGCCTGTCGTGGAAAGTCTTCAGGTGAGACCATCTAGTCACAAGGTGGCTTTTTGCTTTTGCAAATGTGCTCATCTATGACTTGGCATAATTTCATTTCACAGTAATTTTGATGTTTTTCTTCAAATGTAGTGACCTGGGGATTTTGTTATACTTATTTGTTGACAAAAATGAGAATAAGCAATTTTCTTTACATGTGAGAAAATTAAATCAACTTGTATGTTATCTAAAATATTCATAGCTAGCTTTGTAATCATGCTATTCGAAAGAAATATTTACAAATGCAAACTTTTATAAGCTGTCACAAATGAAAATTCAATGAGAGCCTCATTTTTGTACTTCTGTGAAAAATGTCTCAATGTTATTTTCTGTTAATTGCAGTTGAACGGCGGCGGGGATGTAGCAATGCTTGAACTTACAGGACAGAATTTCACTCCAAATTTACGAGTATGGTTTGGGGATGTAGAAGCTGAAACTATGTACAGGTATTGGACACTACTTTTTACATCACCCACGGCTTGTGAGGGGCTTAGGGGACATGAGATTGTCTTCTGATCTTCACTGTGGTGCGTTAAACAGTGTGGTCTCACTTCTGGAATATACTTCACATTTTAAAGTACTTTTGAAATGATTTGTTTCCCCTCAGATGTGGAGAGAGCATGCTCTGTGTTGTCCCAGACATTTCTGCATTCCGAGAAGGTTGGAGATGGGTCCGACAGCCAGTCCAGGTTCCAGTAACTTTGGTCCGAAATGATGGAATCATTTATTCCACCAGCCTTACCTTTACCTACACACCAGAACCAGGGCCAAGGCCACACTGCAGTGCAGCGGGAGCAATCCTTCGAGCCAATTCAAGCCAAGTGCCCTCCAACGAATCAAACACAAACAGCGAAGGAAGTTACACAAATGCCAGCACAAATTCAACCAGCGTCACATCATCCACAGCAACTGTGGTGTCCTAACCACCGTCTTTTTGCTAGGACTTAAACTGACCTGAGTGCAGCAAAAGGTTGTCAAAGAGGAAAGAAAAAAAATGAGCAAATTCTGCGGTTTCTTGGGAAACTTTTCATACCAAGTGACACTGTTTGGAAACCCACCACCTGCAAGTGCTGGTTTAAGATGCAGAAGCCGCAGTAAAACAAATAAGAAATCAAAATGTACACGTTATTGGAGGTTGAGTTTTTCAGCTGTTTTTTTTTGTTATTTGGTTGGCTTTTGTTTGGTTTTGTTTAAATGGGCAAGAAATAGATATGTGGCTGGTATAAAAGTTAAGCAAACTAGAAGACACAAATCTAACATAGTTTTTATGGACCAAGGAACTTGTATAAGCTTTATTAGTAAAAGGTACATTTTCACCAGACCTTTTTTTATATCACAGTATATAGTACATCTTGTTACCAAATAGGTTTTTCTCCCCACCCCCTTTGAGCTTTTGCTCTGAAATACATTCAGGTTCCAAGCTTGACCGTGCTTGTTGGATACGTTACCATACCCATCCAGGTTCTTTTGGTCTAAGGCTGGAACTGTTTTTCAAGCTGAAGTCTTATGACTTTTCATGACTTAAAACTGTTCTGATTTCAGCAAGTCAAATCTTGTAAAGGCCTGCATATGTTTTTTTTTAAGATTATATGAAGTCTGTGCAAAAGCTTTAAAGACAATGCCTCTGCCTTGCCTGCAATACATGCAATGTATGTTAACTTAGTCTCCTTCTTTAGTCACTGTTGGCAGTTATTTGTCTTTTCCTTTTTTTAAAAAATGTATTTATAGTGGTAAGCCAAGAAGCTCTGACATTCTCGTGGGATTCAGTGTAGCCATGTAGTCAGTAACGAGTTACCGGCACAGAGTATGTTGGTATTGGAAGTGACCTCTCCCTTTCCCACACGTAATTCATCTGTGTGTTCCAGGGTGAGTTCAGTTTTCCCTTCCTCCTGATGTTGTACATAACTTGTATTATGTGTAAGTTAAACTTTTTTTTTAATTTGGAATGCTCCCAGCGATTTTTTTCAACAACCTGATTTTTTGCATTGTTGGCAAATGATTAAAAAAAATCAGGCGAAGTATTTGCTACCAAGTGGTAGATGGTGCCCTTCTGGTAGAATGAGGAAAATCTCAGCAAAATCTGTTGTATTATTGTTACTTTTTTTCTTTTTTTTTGCCTAGGCCAGAACGTCATTGTAATCTTAAAATATAAGATGCTTTTATTAGATGGTCAACTAGAATAGCTGGAAGACAGTACCTTAGGAACAGATGGTTGGAGGTTTATAAAAATGCAAATGTAACTTATATTTCCAGTTTTCTCCTGTCTTTTTATTCTCTCTTCCTTAGTCCTAAGTGTCTGCATCAGTGTCCTCTTCTTAGAAAACGTGTCTTTTCCTTTCAGTTAGGGTTTGTTCGCCTTCAGGGCTGGCACAGCCTTGCGAGGTGGTCTTGCCAGTTTCACCATTCCCACACTTGGATTATTCCCCCTTTGTTCAGTTTCTTACAAATGGCAGCAGAGTCACTGAGCACCGTTAGTGCAGTACCTGAGTAACAGGACACAGCCTAGGGATCCAGTCGTCCTTCTTAGAGTGAAAACTACCTCTAGACTGTGGTAAGCTTTTACTGTCCCATAAACCAGGAGCCACAAGTACCTTACGGATGCAAACCTGTACCTTCTCCAGTGTCCCCAGTGTCCTGCTGGTGCCCTGGGCTCTTTGGCGTTTCTTTTAACAGACTTTAAAAATCATTTATTAGGGGCATTTTTTTTTCAGCTTTGCTGTCTTCATCGCTCCTTTGTTTAAACTATGCCACTGTAAATACTTTTCCTCACATCTTTAAATTGCCTTTTCCTCAGTTTTCAAGGGGAAAGTCATTTGTAAAACACATGAGGTGGTTAAATCGAAGTTTCTGCAGGTTTCTCTTACTGCGAACCTTTTTAATCACCCCGGGATGCATTGTACTATAAATAGCCTTTTCTCTTCAGATCTGCTCCAGTGACTCTTCTGGGGAATCAAATCCTGCCTCACACCTTAACTCTGTTTCAGCGATCAGGGCAGAATGCATTGTGGCCTTACCTTTCTTTGTTGTAACTGCTCACTGGCTGTTACTGGCAGACTTGCTTATTTGAGTAGTATTTATTCTCTCTGTTGAGTCACGGAAGTAGTCATTACACAGTGCTTTTTGTTTAGTGTAAAGGTATTCTCAGTGCTGCTTGATTTTTTTTTTTTTAAATGGGCCACAAATTTCCTATATTTCTTAACTTGGTATTCAGTTAAATCATATTAAATTAACCAATAACAAATGAGATACTTTTTGAAGAACAAACTATTCCTTACTCAGCTTTTAGGTCAAAGTAAATTTTCAGGTTCATGGCTTTATTAAAATGAACTTTGGTTCTTTTAAATGTTTGTATCTTATTTTGGTTCTTTTTTTTTTTTTCTAATAAGATAATTGAAGTATTAGACTGTAAACCTTTTTCCTGTTTTCTATTTTAGAAAATCTGGAATGTACCAATGTAGGCATTTTCTCCATCTATTGTATGCCTCATACCACAGACCGGACAGTGAAATGATGCCTGTTAGAGCTCACTGTTCATCAGTAGTTATTTTGTCAGCTGCTTTGAAAGAAAGCCTCATGGATTTGTGAATCATTTTTTGCTTCGTTGTGTAACTTGTGAGAGTCCCGCCCTCCTCTTACAGTAGAGTGTGCCCCTCCTCCGAGTGGCATTGTTACAGATGTCAGCATTCACCTGTGCGAAGATTCTCTGGAATGGAGAATGATTATTTACAGTGTCTGATTTTTTTAAAAATCTGCTTTAGAAGCATTTCTTATTCCCTCATGATTCTATACAGTTTCTCAAAACAGGCTCACAAAGCAGGGTGTGTGACCCAGCCCTTTTCTGCTAGTCTCACCGCGCCTGTCGCCGGTTGGGAAAGCAGGCTGAAGGCGCTGACACAGAATGCCCTTTATCATTAGGGTGAGCGCTGAGGTGGGCGCTAGTGCAGTGTTCCGCTCCCGGCTGACTTCCTTAGGCTGTGGCAGCTAAAGGTGCCCTCATCTAGACTTAACGAGTGAGGTGTTTGTCACCACCCTCATCTGGAATTCACTAGTGAAGTGTTTGTCACCTCTTACTGCACAGACTCGGCATCATTACGGTTAAGCTCTTTTGCCTTTGTTTTTAGTGAAACTGGTACCATCTGTGACCTCACAGAAAGTTCCAATGCCATCTTTGAGAACTAACCCAACTAGTCAAGTTACCAGAAAATCTGAGGGGGGAGCGGTTCCCTTGTGAAACAAAATGCTGTTCAATTATTAACCAAGTTAACTTACTTTGATTTCAAAAGCAGCTGTGTTTCTGATGAGTACTGAACAAATGTGTGTAATGTTCTGTGCCAGACTTTTGACCTTGCTTTCAAGCACTGTACTGTGGGATGGATGGTTAGAAACAATAATATATTCGGGTTTCTCTTTAACCCTTTCAGGACTGAACTGTATCGCCTCTCATTAATTTTCCCGTGTCGTGATAAACGTTTGCCAGCATTCAGTACTGTGTTGGTCCAGATGTAGTTTTATATTCTCATTTTTAGTTGTTTCTCGTACCTTGCGGCATGCTCTACACATTCAGTCCTTAAGGGGTTTATTTTACAAACTGTGCGCCTGTAAGGTTTATTAGCAATAAGATAGAAAATCAAACAAGTTTATACCATAATTTTGTAGAAAAAAAGAATCTGCTCAGTTCCATATTTCACCCATGAAAAACCTGCAATACGGGCAGTTTCAAGGAATAAATAAAAAAGAAATGTAAACCATTGTAAAAGTCTTCTTTTGAATGTGCCTGATGCATGTATTTCCATCTTTGATTTCAGAATCCTTCATAAAGATAAAAATTCTGTACTATAGTTTGTGTATTTACCTTGCCCTCCACATCACACCTAAGTGATTAATTAGTAATTGTAATTACACTAAATTAATTAGTAATTATAATTAGTAAAATTAATTACTAATTAGTAATTGTACTAAATTAATTTCCTTTTCAGTGTTTTAACTAGTACATTAAGCACAGGCCATTTCTGTGGTGAAATAGGCTTTGTCATTCAAAAGGCATTTCCCAAGCAGGATCTTTTAAAGCTGATCTCAATGAAACTGGGAAGTATTATGTAGTGATCATTTGCTTTTGCACTGCAGGGCTGTCATTTGGTCCAGCCTTCCAAAGAACACAGGCTGATTTCTGTCTTTCCTGGTATGTGTGCAGTGCTCCCAAGAATTGGAGATGGACTATTTTTTGTTTAATATCAAGGCAGAAATTTAAAGAAGGAAAGTACATAATTTTTAAAGCATAGAAAGTTTAGTTCTTAGCTACCCTCACATAGAATGAATATAAGTAAAATGAAGAGGATTTTGTTCAAAGAATCTTACTGTTGAGGTAAGAGTTTAGCTGAAATTTGGGATTATGAGGCCTCTGAAGCTCAAGGTTGATATTTATAATTTCAAATAAGCTTATACTCTTTGCTGTAATGGTACACGATCACTTTCTAAATCTAGTAAATGAATGATCTCAGAAGGAAGCTTCTCCCAACAGAGGAAGTGTTGTATATAAAGTACAAACCAGGCGATTTTGACTCGCCTTAACCTGGGGTGAGAGCATTAAGCATCAGGCCATGCAGATCCCTCTGACCCTATCCCTGTCAAGACCTGGACAGCTGGACATCGCACCCTTGGTTCTTGGGTTGAAAATGAGATTGTCTGTGCCTGGCATATAGGTATTAAAGAATTTAAAGCCGTCATTTTCATGTACATAGAAATGACTAATGTTGATGTATACAAAGTGTAGGTAAATATTAATATGGAAATGTTTTAATGGCAAGAAACATAGTGTAACTTGGAATTTGGAGAATGTTTTGGGGAGAGGACACTTTAGAATACAAGTTCATGGCTGTGTTACAAAGTAAGTGAGGCAGAGGGTATCACGTTTTCCTGGCACAGCGAGTGCAGTCCTTGCTTTTCACCTCCACCTGCCTGCACACTAGTACAGATGATCCTACAGGTTGGTCATCTCGGAGTCCACTGAAACCATTTCTACTGGGTAGAGCATTGGCTGCTGGTATTTACTGAAGTCCTAAACTATTAATCCAACAACCCCCTCCCCCCAAACCAATCAGATGAAAGAGCAGGCCGTGGCTCAGTCACTCCTCCCGAGCGCTGACAGCATTCCTTTCTTCTTAAACTTGTTCCTAGAAGGCTGCTCTCTTCGTTCTTCCTCATCTTAGAGCGCAAAGCCTGTGATTCTGGCTGCTTCTGCTCCCGAAACTTTCACAACTAAGTTCTCAATGTGATCTTCAGGTACTGGATGGCAGAGTGAAGTTTTGGAGAAAAAGTAATTGTCTTTGAGACTGTTAGATAATCACTGTTGTTGGATGCCTGGGCTTGTCCTGAGAGAGCAGTACTAAGAGTTCAAGCTGGACAAATGCTGGCAGCTGATGGATTCTGAAGGTGCAGTGCTGGGGAAGAACCCGGCTGGGCACAGTGGCATATGCAGCTATTAACCCGCAAGCGTGAAGGGCCTTTCAGTTTTTTTTCCCTCCTAACACTTACCTTCTAGTGCCAGACGGTTAGAATTGGTAAAGATACAACTAGGAATGTTTAAGTGTCCAGTGACATTCCAAACTGAGTTCAATTAGGGTGTAGCCATTTCCTGAAATTTTCCACTAAGGGCTTATATTAGTCCAACTCAGCTGCCTTAAAAAAAAAAAAAAAAAAAAAAAAAACACCCATTGGCTAAGTGGCAAAAACAACAAAAAAATGATTTTCTCACATTTCTGGAGGTTGAAAATTTAAGATGAGATGCCAGCACAGTTGGGTCTGATGAGGGAGTGCTGGCTAATAGATGTCACCTTGTCACTATGCCCTTGCATGGTACAGTCCTAGGATCCCACCGATAGGAGTTCATTTAACATTAAAAGAGCCTGTTCCCTGATGCAGTCACACTGAGCTGACCCTAAAATCTTTCAGATAAAGCTTAATGAAGTGCATGTATATTTGATAATACTTATGTTCCCTGAATTTCAAGACCTGGTTAACGATGAACTTGGATTGAGGGATGAGGAGCTATAACTCAATGATAAAATGTTTACCCAGCATGCATGAGGTGCAGCCTCACACCATCAAAAAAACCCAAAAAGATTGAAGTCATTTTGACCGCTGGTACATGGCTTCATGGCTGTGACAACCCTGCGAGCTCATAAACCCTATTTTAGAGAAGAAATGACCAGGATATTTAGGGAACTTACTCAAAGTCAGACATCAGTCAGCTGGGATTCCAGATGGGGACTCAGGTGGTCCAGTCGCCCTCCTACGATCTACACGAGGTTTCTCCACTGCTGCTGTCAGGAGAGTTGATGGACCTGCTCTTGCCATAGAATAGTTCTGTTGATGAGTTACATCTTTTCAAGGAACTTTATGGAGACTAGCTTTTCTATTTCAGCGTTCACATTTTCATAGGTTAAGAAAAACAGGACTAAAGCTGAATAACCCAACAGTGGTTGTGGGTTGAGAAGTATAAACTCTGAGGTCCTATCTGGTTGCCTCATTTGTTTGAGAGTCCTGACCTTTTGGCTAATGTTCTTAGGGCCACTGGCCAGGTCTTACAGATGACAATGTGCTGCATTGCACAGTGCCAGGGAGAATGATCCTGGGTATCTGCAGACAGTCCCGTCTTCCAGGAGAAGGTGGTGGGTCTTCATGTGTTCATAAGTGTAATAGCCAGTTCTACCTTCAGCTTAGGCCTCATGTCCTAGGCTTCATGTTGGCTTTAGGAAGACTTGGACGGAGGACCAGAGTGTGAAATAACAGCAGCTTTGCATTAAACAAATTTTTTTCTGCCATTTACTTGCCAGCTGTAATCAATTTATTATAAATGGCAGATTCTGAAGTTCTCTAATTTGTCTTACTGTAAGTGGGGGAAATGCAACGTAGTAGGTTGAAGAACACAGAAAAGGCCCTAACCTGTGTTCCTGGCCTGTCTTTCATGTAACAGCCTCAACTCAAGATACATGCTTTTCAGGGGGCTGTTTAGTTGGTGTACACTAGGATCAAAGTATCTGGTGTTCAGGGCTGCTGCTTGTTAAAAAAAAGTGATGGAGTGTTTTGCATGTAATACTCCAAAAATTAAAAAATACACGATATGATAAGCATTATCAGACAGTTTAAAACATTTCTGAGTTTAAGTTCTGTGGGTGAGGAAGCCTGCTCACGGGGATAGCCTGTTTGCGGTGTCAGGAGGCATTCCTTCCCTCCTTAAGGCGCGTCTCCAGGTGCCATTTTGCAGGTGAGAGTAACTAGTTCTGTGGGCCTAGTCCCTGGCCTGCTCCTACAGCACATGTAGAGCCTGTTGAAAGGAGCCCCCAGGGACTCTGGTTTCTGTGTGGCGAGGCCTGGATTTTCCAACTGGTAGAGGAAGAGAGGACTACCTAAAGGAAATGAGGTTGATCCTATGGGAGCAAAGATACCAGGCAGGCACTGTAAAGACCTACAGTCAATAGATTCTATAATAAATCACTTACGTGGTTACGGTTTGTGTAGTGTTTCTTATTTTCAAAGTCCTATGAGCCAGGGTATGGGGCACTTGTGAAAAGCCTTCTGGTGTTCCCTAGAAATGCTTCTATAGGATCAGCCCTCCAGAGTCCTGGCCTGCATTCTTCCCCCACAATGCGAACAGCCAGGACCACTGAATGACTTCCTTCTGGTTCTGCTGGGGACTGGAGAGGGAGCAAACGTGAGAGTGGAACTGGCCTGGTTTTGACAAGTGAGGCAAGATTCAAAGAGAAACTGACTCACATGAAAATGAAGTGGAAGGAAAAAGGGACTAGCCCCAATCCCAGTCCCTTCCAAGGCTCTGTCCCGGTGTGTGAAGGGCTCGCCCATGAGTATTCAGTAAGATTTTTGGCCTTTGCCTTGTACACAGTGGAAGTAACTGTTTACTGAACAATTAATGTAGCTCCACCATAGGCAGGTACTTTGGGTATAGTAATCAGTAAATTCCTGCCTACGCACAGCCTGCCTTCCAGTGGAGAGACGGGCACAGAATACTATGGGTCAAGGCACCAGACCCATGAGAGGGCTGAGATCTGCTGTATAGTCTATGGAAGGACTCAAAGTATCTGCAGGTTCATCTGTGCTGACGGTCCAGTCCTGGGTATACAACATTCAATAGGAAAATGCTGCCTTCAGTGACTGCACGTTGCACGGTGAGACTCCCAATTGCAAGCAGCAAAGACCCAGTGACACTGGGGATATAGCTTAGTGACACAGTGCCTGCCTGGCAAGTGCATGGTCCTGAGTTTGGTAGTAGAAAAAAAGACTCAGTGACCCCCCAACCCCCGGCAGAAATGGTTGTGATTGACAAAAAGAGCAAAAAGGTCCTTCAACACCCTAGAAGTTACTATTTTTAGTTAATGTCTCCAGTTCCCAAATCACTGTTAACAGTTTTGAAGTTAGACTTATCATAAATTTGCTAAGCACAGGGTTTTTCTTTACACTAGTGAAGACTTAACATGCTCTACAGGGCTGTTAATGTGACCGGTCTCGAAATCATGCTGTTGTCTTGCATTATAGTCAGGGATGGTGTGTCATAAACCTCAGAGCCTTAGCATCCAAGACCAAATTGTATCCAAAGACCAGAGATGCTTTGAACAACTCTTGAGGTTTTAAAACCCTTGGTGTGAAAAAGTACAAGCCACTTCAGCTTTTATTGGGTTGCTGGCCTTGAGAGCAATTCTACAAATTGAGAAACATCCCAAAAGCTGAAATTAGTGGCATCTGAGCTGAGGTCCCATAGGCGTCTTGGGCCCACTCCGCCCACTGCCTGCCCAGGAGCCTGCAGCTTGGCCTGTGGAAGACTGCGTCTTCTGCACTTGTTGTCTGTGGCCGGAGCTCTTAATGCAACCACTACATGAGTACCTTATTGAGATGGGACTGTAGGTGCAAGGTGAGCAGAGAGAAGCAGAAATCCCAGGAGCCTAAACTAGGGACCCAAAGAGAGAGAAGAGTTGTGAGATGTTGATGCCTCTCACAAATGAGGAGTTAGAAACACATGTGCATGCTGTTCCACACCCCCCTCACACTTTGCAAACCTGCTCTGAAAACAGACTCTGACTTTGGATTACAGTGCTTGACATTTTCTGGCCACGTGTGTATAAAGAGCCAAGTTCTGTGGACAAACAAAAAGCCTGGAGTTGGTGGTAGGTGCAGGAGCCCAGGGCAGCATGAAACTGCTTTTTACATTCGTTCCCTTTTAACAATTGTAATAAATACAAAGATATTTTAAAAGATTGCCTTCAAGTACTGTACTTCCTGGGGCTTTTACTCACTTCCTGACACAGTGGACCACTCCCTTGGGTTTTGAAACTCTTCCCTTCCCTTGGCTTCCTGGATGCTGAACTGTCTGGCTGCTTTACTGGTTCCTTCCTGCCTTCCCAGCCTTTCTACATCCAAAGTCCCAGTACAATGTCCCCTCCCCCACAGTCACATTCTCCAGTGGTGATCGCTCCCTGACTCAACTACTAAAACACCATCCATATAAGAGTGACTCCCCGGATTCATGTTTCGTGTCCAGACTTCTGGCCTGAGCTCCAGAACGTAGATGTAACTGCTTGCCTGACAAAGGGGAGCAGGTACCCCAAACTTCTATTTGTAATTCACCTTGCCCTCCTGAATAAGCAGCACCTCCGTTCTTCTGATTTATAAGGGGAAACCCTTTGTATTAGGTTTCTGCTACCATTACAAAAACATACAAAACCTACCTGAGATGGGCCACTTCCCAAGACGGAGGGTTTATGTGGGCTCACAGCATTGGAGGTTTCAGTCCATGGATAGCTGGCCCCCGTGATTTGGGTCCAGTGGGAGGGCAACACATCACAGGAGGAGGGTGGTGATGGAGGAAAGCTGGTCCTCATACAAAGTTGAGAACCACAGAGAACAGATGGTTTCACAGTCCCCTTTGAGGACAAACTCCCCAGTGAATTATGACCTCCACTGGACCCCAACACCAAGCTGAGCACTGAGCATCTAACATGAATGTTGGAATGTTCAAATCCAAAGCCATACTGAAAATGAACTGGATTTTTTTCTTTCTCTCACCTCCCCCATCAGCCCCTCCATAAGACCATTAATAGCTCCTTCAAACTACAGTCAAACTCTGACCCTTCTCCCTACCTCCACCACTTCTGCTGCAGGCAGAGCTGCCACCAGCCAGCTCCTGGGCTCCCCGGAGCCTTCTAACTGCCAGGCTCTCTCCGTTTCCTGAGAGCCTGCCACAGCAGCCAGCGTGACTCCTTTAAAATGTCCCTTTGCTGCTTCACACCCTCCGCTGACCTCTCTTGCTCCAAGGGGTGCTCTGCAGGCCCTCGTGCTCTGCTGCCCTCACCCTGGACACAATGGACCTGACACCCTGGCTCCTGCATTCCCGTGATTTCATGAAACCAGCTCTCAGCTGTGGGCCTGCGTATCTGCTATGCTCTCTACCTGGGACATTTCATCCAAAGTCCCCAAGTCTGTGCCCTCGCTCCCACAGGTTACCCCCTAGACTTCATGGCTTTCTGTGCCCTTGGCTTGCTGTGATGTTCTGCATAGTACTTGTCACCACCTTGAGACAGGAGATTAGGGTGTAGCAAAGCTGGCTGGGGAAGTAGGCATGACCTTTTAATTACAGAATTTTAGGACACATGTGCAGAACAGTTCCCAAAGCCCTACATGTGGACTTCTTGAAAGAATGTGATTGGGAGGCTGAGGCAGGAGGATTGTTGCGAGTTTGAGGCCAAACTCCCTAGGAGGCTGAGATAGATTGTGCTATGAAGTGAGTTCAAAACCAGCCTGAACTGCACAGTGAGATCCTTGGGTTTTTGCCTCTGGTCAATCTTGCATGCTGTCTCACCCTTATGCTGTAGGGTATATTTCTTTTCTTACTTTTACTTGGCCCAGACTCGTTCTGCAGAGCCTGTTTCTTTTCCTACCTTTAATAAAATATTGCTACTATTTGTGCTCTTCTTGACCAATTCTTTGCTTAGGACAGAAAGAACCTAGGAAGCACCTCCAGAAGGAGACTCCAGAACCTCCACACCTAGTACTGACCTGACATTTCTTGTGCTGCTTGGCCACTTGTCTCCTCTAAGCAGTGTGGAGGGTTCTTAAGTCTAGTACTTGTTTTGCTCCTCCCTGTGTCTCCAGACACTAGCACAGGGCCTGGCACATGGTAGGTGCCAATGGAAGGAAGTGTTTCTGGGATGGTGTGGCCAGTTCTTGACAACCCAGGTCTCTGCTTCACTTCACTTAAAAGCTGCCTTTCAATGCTGCAATAACGGAAGTGCCTAGGAGTGACAGCAACTACCCAAGACCAGGAACACAATGCAGACAGAGACAAGAATACAAACACTGGGAATGAAGGGATCCTTGACAGTTAAAAATATGGGAGACTGGGTGTGGTGGTACATGTCTGTAATCCCAGCATTCAGGAGGCTGAGATAGGATTGCTGCAAATTCAAGGCCAGCCTGGGCTACATAGTTCAAGGCCAGCCTAAATTACACAATGAGATCTTGTCTCCAAAATCTTAAAAAAAAAAAAAAAAGGGATTGTACAAAGCCACTTTTCACTTTGACAGTGTTTGCAATGAAGGTGTCTGCTATTAATGAAAGGAGGTGGGCAGGACTTCCTAGTAGCTGGAGGAGCAGTTGGCTCACTTCCTTGATTCTTTCTCTGATAATTTCCAGTCAGTGGGAGAGGGAGTACGATTTGTAAGCATTTTCAGAGCCGTTGGTCACACGGCCTCATTTTGAGTGACAGAATTCAGAATTTTCTATCCCCCATACAACTACTGGGTGCTGGGTATTTGTTTAGTACGTACCAGGTGCTTGGCTAAGTTTCTGGAAGGTATTATATCCTTGAACCTCACCACAGCAAAAAATGCAGCGGCCACTATTGCCATCTTCCTGGTGGGAAGTGAAGGCTCCGTGCCTTGGGTAACCCAGCCAAGGAGCAGGAAAGCCACACTGGACTTCTTCCCAAATGGTGCCTGGGATATTTTGAAGTCGAGGGGCCTGTACTGGCATTTGGCAGGCTGCTGTTAAGTTGTTTTATGCAGTTGCTTAGTTGAGGGACCTGCCATGTTTTCCTTCAGCTTAGGGAAACTAGGGAAAAATGGCCAAGCCCCTAAAGGCTATGAGAATGTCTACGTTAGTTGTGACCTTAGTTGGGAACTTCTGCATTAGTCTGTCATTAATCTCATTAATCTCTCACCTACCACTGCTCATGGATGAGAACTTATTTCTTTGGGTTTTTAAATGTTTTTAATTTACTTTTTGAGATAGGGTCTCACTATGTAGACCAGGCTGATCTTGAACTCACTATATAGCCCAGGCTGGCCTCAAATTTGAAATCCTCCTGCCTCAGCTTCCCAAGTGCTTTGCCACCATACCCAGTTTATTTCTTTGGCTTAGCTTAGTATTTTTGACTCAGTTAAATCAGGGCTTTTCTCTGCTTTAAGAAAATGTTATTTTTAGTCCAATGTGGTTGCTCACACCTGAAAAACCAACACTCTGGGAGGCTGAGGCAGAGCATTGCAAGTTGAAGCCCAGCCCGGGCAACTTAGTGAATGAGTGAGACTCCATCTCACAATAAAAAATGAAAAAGGGCTGGAGCAATAGCTGAGTGCCAAGGCCCTGAGTTCAATTTGCAGTCTCCTACCCCTCAGCAAGAGTTATTTGTAAGTAACACAACATAAGGTTAAAACCAAATATTACTAAGAAGCATAAAATGAAAATAATACCCTCCCCTTCCCACTACTTCCCCAGATCTAACTAGGCTTGACACAGTTTTCTGGCATTTTCCTCCATGTTTCTGGGTCATATGCATACACTTCCTCTTCTCCAGCTCTTTTCTAGAGGAGGATTTTGCTAGTTGTAGGCTCATGTTTTTATTCTTCTATTCTTTTCCTTACCCCAAGTATGGGTATAAAGCAGTTTGCATTTAAATCATTGTTCAGTGCTCTGTTATTAGGATTAGGCTTTATTGTTCACTCTTGAGCATATACAATGAGATGTATAGTACTGTATATGTAATTAGTTTCCTCTTTTTTGTTTGTTTTACAACCCTTTGTTTTTCTTGGAGTTAATAAGTGCTGGTTTTTTCCCTACTCAGCTTTCTCCATGCCTAATCTCCTTATTTCCAAATTGCCCTTCAAATTTATTAGTTCTGTGATCAGGTTTCTACTACATGTACAGTTCTTGGCCCTGGTTATCAGCAGCGAGCAAATTAAAACCCCTGCCCTCATGGAGGTTATTCCTGGTTAAATATCCACCACAGTTACTTTCCAAATACTTAAACATCTGGCAGATGATCAATCATTAAGTCCTTTTTTTCCTTTTTAAATTTTTTTCCTTCAGAGACTTCTGCTTTCTTGCTGCTTGTTCCTTGGGCTTTTCCTTTTATAATGTTTTTTTTTTTTCTTGCAATGTACTCATTTGGTTCCACTTGTATTTTTCTTGTCTAGAATGTTTTTGTAAATCCCCATTTTCTAAAAATTTACCGTGGTATATATGACATAGAGTATGTGAGGCTGTACACTCTCTTCATCATTTTCTTTATTAACAGCAGAGCTGCATGTTCACTGGGGTTTTCAGAGTGGACGCTTGAGAATTTCAGTGGAGTTTCCTTGTGTTACCTCTTTCTCCCCCACTGTTTTTCCTGTTCTTTTCCAAATTCCTACCAGTCAGATGACCTTTTCACCCCTATCACTCTGAAACAATTCTTTAACATTCTTTTATCATGTATTATCCACCGCTTTGTCCTTTTATTTCACGTTCAGTGACTTTAATATCTTTTCAGTCCTCCCTTTTGTTTTTCATTTTGATCTTCCTGGTTATCTGAGAAGTATGGCGCAGCTGGGCAGCTTGGCCAAGTGGTGCCCGTGTGAGTTTGCTCATCGGCTCCTACAGGGAGACAGGGCCCTGTGTTCAAGGGTGAATTGGAATGAACAGGATATTCAGCAGTCTTGAGTTTTCTCAGCCGCTCTGAGGGAGGCAGTGTGGCCTTGAACCACTAGAAACGCACTGCGATTGCCCGTCCTGCACAGGCAAAGTACTGGCCCAGGAGAAGAGCTCACAGGAGCCCGGCGAGAGTTTGACCGGGAGACAGTCTTTGTCATCCTCACGTAGTCCTGCTCCCTGGCAGTTTCGTGCTTTTCCTACGCTTCTCTGAACTGAAGTTCACCCATGACTGGGAAAATTGCATTTTAAATAAATTCAAACCAGAAGTCAGACTTGGGAGGGTGTTTTGCAACAAAAATGATGGAAAACGTCAATGAGTGGACACATTTTTAAAGAACTTCAGTGAGTCGCCACATTCCTCCCATATGAAAAGATCAATGAACATAATTTCTATGTTTAAGTTAAAATAAAACCTGTAATCTGTTTCATTTTTATGAATACTTCTCTTTAACTGATTAATTTTTTTTTCCATTCACTGAGCCCAGATCCTTGAGGTTTGAGACAGAAGACCCAGGGCTCTTCCTAGACTGACATGTGTGCCACCCGAGTCCTGAGATTGGGGCCTGAGTTGGTGGGCTCCACGTGGCATCTCTTTAAGCCACTACACAGCCCTGGAGCAGGTGGCATTATTTCTATTTAAGAAGATCATGCCTTGGGTAACACAAGCTGTGTGGCACCAGAGATTCACCAAGGGCATCCCAGCTGGTTCCCAGTCTGGCTGCCAATCCCACACCTGCCCACAGAGCGGAATGGCTCTCCAGCTCTCCTTCATGTCCCTGCACTGGGAAGTGTTTCCCAGAACCCCAGGAGAGAGGGTGGTGGGTGAGGACACAAAATTCCCTGAACAGACCCCCATCTTGAACTTGACTGCAGAAAGGGCAGACACTGCTTCTGGACTGGAGGGTTGAGTCCAAGCAGGCTCCTCTTGTCCACAAGGTTCAACACAGGACTCTGCTGCCTCCCTGTGGACCGTAATGGGATGTTGTCAGGTGTGCCGAGTGTGGAAAAGGATTTCCCAGGCTGCCTGTGCCTCTCACTGTGTCTCAAGCAGTGAGTGATGCCTGGGGACCGGAGTTGGCCCTCGTTGGCCTTGAAGGGGTGGTTCTCTGACTTGACCATGGGACAGAATCGCCTGAACCTTAGCTTACAGTTTGCTGGGCGCCACCTCCAGGGCTTCTGACACAAGAGGTCTGGGTTGGAGCCCAAGAAATTGCATTGTTAAGAAGTTTTCAGGCGATGTTGATGCCGATCCAAGGATGCCAGTCTGAGGACCATGGGTCTGGGGGCCTTGGCCCTGTCTACCTTGTCTTCTAAGCTTTCCCTCAGCTGTGGTTGAGGACACTCACCTCACCTCCTCCCCCTTTCCCAAATGCAAACCAATCCGGGAAGCTCAGAGGTCAAGAAATAAACAGTCTTTTCTTTCAAAAACCAACATTGATGACCTAGAACCATACTTGAAAGAGCGAGAACATGGATTTGGAAGAGCAGCAGGTTGGCATCAGTCTGTCACTATGGCACTGCCCGGCTGCAGGAATGTCAGCTGAACACTCAACCTCTGTCTCTTCCGCTGAAAAGTGGAGGATTCAACTAAATAGTCTCAAAGGTGACTTCAGGCTGAAAGATCCTGTAACTCATCAAAACTTGAGTGACAGCACTTGGGGAGGCTAAAGCAAGAAGATTATGTTCAGGCCCAGCCCAAGCAACTTAGTGAATTAGCAAGACTCTCTCAAAAACAAAACAAAACAGGGTTGAGGTTATAGCTCAGCGGCACAAGTGCCTGCCTGGCAAGTGCAAGGTCTGGGGTTCGATGCTCAGTACCAAAAAAATTTTTAAAATAAAAAATGGCCTGGGAAGGTAGCTCAGCTTAAAGACCCTGGGTTTAATCTTCAGTACTGAAAACACAAGCAAACAACCTACCGCAAAAACCACCAAAACCAAGTTATTGATGCTGTTTTACCAGTCTGATTTGCTTTTAAAATTCACAGCCCTTCTGAGAAGCAGGAGTTATTCATCCTATTTGTCAGATGAGGAAATGAGCCTCAGAGTGGCTGCGTGACTTGTTAAGGGCACAGTGTCAATCACATCTGAGCTGGGAGTCACGGGGACAGCTGTCGCACAAAACAGGGAAAAGCCGTGAGCCCAGGGACACTGTCATGGGCCCATATTCAGGCTTCATCCTTACCCACCATCACTGGCATACTGAACCCTCAGTTTGTTCTCCACACCCCAGTTTCCCCTGCTGTAGAGTGAGGGTGCTAGTCTTTCCCTCACTGCGGCTGTGGATGAACACAGAGTACAACAGAATACAAAAGGTGCTTAGCAGAGAGTGAGCACCGGGTGTGCACCGGGCTCACGCTGGGTGTGTGGGAACTCAGCTGGGCAGCCCCACACTGTCCTTGTGAAGCCCCCAGCATTCTCACTCCATGAGACTGAGCATCCAGTGATGAGGGGTCCACCTGGAACCCAGCAGCCAGCTGAATTCTCCAGTGAGAAGGGTGACGCTGCCTTCTCAGCCTCCAGAAACACACTTATCATCATGAATTAAGCTGCACAGAACAGCACCCTGCTCCCAGCAGAGATCATACACATTGAGCAAGAGGTCCATTTCTGCTATAGAAAGAAACACTACTCTCAGGAAGTTGTGATAAGAGTTGTAACTCTTGCAAAATGCCAAGGCGTTGAATCCCACAGGTGGTAGGGGAGAGGGGCTTTCCAGTGCAGGGATTGAGTACTGGCAGGGAAGAGATGTGAAATCGAGCCCGAGGTACAGAGATCCCAGTGGCTGGGGATGGTACTCGGTGATACAGCCAGAGGGTCAAGAGTGTGCAACGCTAAGAGCCCCACAGTGAATTTTGGGGTAGAAAGTAGTAGAGCCTCTATCAGGGCCACTGGAACCCAGGCATGACCAGCACCACCTCACCTGTGGGGTAGGAGGCAGCCCTTCCTGGGGACTGGGCTAGGGTTCGGGTTTGGGTTAGGTTTAGGGTTAGCTGTAGGGTAGAGTCAGAGTCAGATTCAAGGCTGGATTGCTTAGGGTTCATGTTTAGGGTTAGGTTTAGAACTAGGATTAGGGCTAGGGCTAGGGGTATGGGTAGGAGTAGGTCTAAGATTAGGGTTAGGGTTAATGTTAGCATTAAGGTTGGGGGTAAGGATTTTGATTAGGGTTAGGGCTATATTAGTGTTAGGTTCAGAGTCAGGATTTTTAGTTAGGGTTAGTGTTGGTATAAAGTTTAGGTTATGGTTAGGTTGGGGTTAAAATTAGGGGTTGGCTTAGGGTTAGGGCTATGGTCAGGCTTAGGTTATGGTTAGGTTAGAGTTAGGGTTGGTTAGGTTCAAGTTTTGGGCTATGGTTAGTCCTGTGGTTATGGCTCCGACACGGGCTAGGCATAAGGTTAGGGTTAAGGTTAGGGCTAGACTTAGGGCTCTGCTTGTCCCATGAGCCGCTCATGATAGAGGTCTGGTATGTGTGGGCTTTCACAATCGCTATTCCGGGTTTGTAGACATTTGAGAGAGCACAGGCAGTCTCCTTTCCTGTGCCTAGTCTTTCCCCAAACACTGAGAGTTTGCACTGTTGACATTTATAAACAGCACTTTGGGCTGGGGATATAGCTTAGTGGCAATAACCACCTGCCTGTCAAGCACAAGGTCCTGAGTTTGATTTCCAATAGAAAAAAAAGAAATAAACAGCACTTTATGCCCCATTGTTCCATTCACTTCAATGGGTAGAGGAAGAGTAAGAAAAATTCGAGTGGGTAAACTTCATTTTTTAAAATCCCAACTCTAAATTTTATTAAATCCTAGCAGTAGTCCTGGGCCTGCATTTAAGAGTAACACGCAAACACTAACATGAGCACTAACACTAAGGTTACACTAAAACTAACACTAACTCTAAAACAAAACCTAACCATGAACATAACCAAACCCTAACCATACACTTCAAACCTAAATTAAGCTAATCATACCCTCACCCCTTCCCGTACCCGTAAGCCTAAAGCTAATGCTAACCTTGGCCCTAGCACTAGCCCTAAACCTAATCCTAACACTAAAAGTTAACTATAATTCTAACCCAGCCCTAGCACAAACCCAAACCATTACAGTATCCCAAAGGCTAAAAGAAAACCCTAACAATAACCCTAACATAACCTTAGGCCAAGCCCGACCCTAACTCTAACCTTAACCCTAATCATAACTCTAACCCTAACCTTAACCCTAACCCTACCCATAACCCTAAGCCTAACCTAACCTGAATTATAAACTTAAACCCTAATCATACACCTATCCTAACTCTAGCCTCAATTCTAATTATAACCCTAACCCCAACCCCAAACTAAAACCTATTAATTACTAAAACTAATCGTTACTGTAACCCCAATCATTACTGGGCCTAAACCTAATGTTGACCCTGAGCCTAACTCTAAAAAATGCTTACCATAATCCTAACCGAACCGTAGCACCACCAATAACACTGACACTAAACCAAACCCTGACCCTAACCCTAAAAATAAACCTAAACCAAAACATAACCCTAACCCCTAACCTAAACCCTAAGTATTACTATAATCTAACCCTAGCTTTAAGCCTAATCCAGATCCTAATCCTAACACTAAACATAAACTGCAACTCTAACCCAAACCTAACCCTAACCCTAACCCTAACCCTAACACTAACCCTAACCCTAGCCCTAACACTAACACTTAGACCTAATATTAATCATGATGCTAAACCTAAACTTAACCATAACGCTAACCTAAGCGTAGCGCTAAACCTAATCCTATCACTAACACTAGTTGTGACCTTAACCCTAACCTAAATCTAAACCCTAAGAATAGCACTAACCCAACACTAGCCCTAACGTTAAACCTAGCCCTAACCCCATACTGAACCTAACCCTAACCCTGAACCCTATCCATAATCCTACCATAACTCTAGTGTTAACCCTAACCCTAACCTTAAACCTATACCTAAACCCTAATCATAATCCTAACCAAACCCTAGCCCTCACCCCAAACCTAAATCCTAACCATTACCATAACCTAAACCTAGCCCTACCCTATCCCTGTCCCTAAGCCGAACCCTAACCCTAACCCTAATGTTAACCTTAACTCTAACTCTAATCCTAAACCCTAACCATAAACCCAAAAGAAAGCTAATTTTAACTTCACAACTAAAGCCTATTACTGTAACTCAACTCTAGCGTTAACCCTACTCCTAAACCCTAACCAAAAACCTAACCCAACACTAGCCTTAACCCTAACCCTAACTCCAAACCTAAACTTTAATATTTGCTGTAACACAACCCTAACCCTAACTCTAGAACTGGTTAGGGTTAGGATCAGGTTTAGGGCTAGATTTAGGGTTAGGGTTTTGGTTAGGGCTAGTGTTAGGATTAGGGTTAAGGTTAGGGCTAGGTTTTGGATTAGGTTTTCAGTTATGGTTATGGTTATGGTTATGGTTAGGGTTAGGGTTAGGATAATGCTAGCATTAGGGTTATGTTTAATGTTAGGGCTACAGAAGAGTCTAGGGCTCAGTTTAGAGTTAGGGTTAGGATTAGTGTTAAATTGATGGCTAGGGTTGTGTGTAAGGTATCCCTAGTTCCTATGCCTGGGCCTAGGTATAATGCTGGGCTAAGTTTAAATTTAGGGCTAAGTCTAGGGTTAGGTTAGTGTTAGGATTAGGACTATGGCTAGAATTGGGTTAGGGTTAGGGCTATAATTAGGATTTAAGGTTAGAGTTTTAGTGCTAGGTTCGAGGCTAGGGCTAGAGTTATGTTTAGCTTAAGTTTAAGTTTAGAGCTAAGGCTAGTGTTAGGATTAGGTCTATGGTTGGGTTTCAGGCCTGAGCTAGTGCAGGATCAGGTTTAGGGTTAGGGTTAGGTTTAATGTCAGTGTTAGATTTAGGGTAGGGTTAGGTTAGGGTTATGGTTATGGCAGGGTTAGGGTGTAATCCATGAGGGTCACCAGGAGCCATTTTCCTAAGCAATGTCACTGTTTCCTCCTCTCCTGGAACCAGAAGGCATCCTGTTCTCATGAGCTCCGTCTGTGTTTGAGGTCACACAGGTGTGCAGGATCTCATGGCTGGGGACCCAAGGAGAGAATAAATCCTGCATCAGGTTGTTCCCACACAGGCCAAGGACAAGGAGGAGTAAATAATGAAAAAAGTAAATCCATTTAAGAAAAGATTCAAAAGCAAATGTTGACATTAACCGGAAGAGTCCTTTGACCCAACAGGAGGACGGGGTAGCCAGACACAAGCGAGGCTCAGATCATGGTCTGGTTCTGGGGGAAGGGAGTCCACAGAGATTAGTCATATCAATTCCTTGTTTATTTTTGAGATAACCAAGTTACAGATTGATTATAAAATTGCATCTGAGCAAGTGTGCCTTATTCTTTCACCCTCTGTCAGCCTGTCTGGGACATCCGGGCCATGGTCACAGGGAGTCATGCTAAGGTTGCACCAACCAGCCAGGACATCCATCTCTTGCTTTCTAAGGTCACCAAGAGCCCACAAGTCAGGGTCCATGGCCAAAAGATAAACTGCCCCATCTGAGGTGGGAGGCTGGACCTGGGAGGCAGGGTGCACACTCCCAGCCCCAGGTCCTTCCTCATCCTCCTGTGTAAATGTGCTCTGCTCCGGATGCAGGGGTGAGAGGGCAGGGCAGAGCCGCAGCAGGGCAGGACTGGCCTAGAACTTGCCTGAGGAGGGCAGGGAGAGGTGTGGGAAGAACTGGGGGTCAGAGGTCTCAATACAGGACCACTCTGGGGTTCATAGAGGGGGGCGGGTGTTGTGTTTTTTCAAATGACTCTCGTAGGTGTTACAAGGTGGAAAAGTGACCTGCTAATGTCACTCCCTCAAGAAATGAACACCGTCCCTAAGATGGGAGGGTGTTTACAGCAGCTATGTTTATAATATGCCCAACTAGGCCGGAAACAAGTCAAATGGCCATCAGCTGGTAACAGAATAAGCAGCTGTGGTCTGTCGTGTGTGGAGGGTTTGGGTGCTGATTCCCGGAACCTGTGGCTGTGGCCCTTTACGGAGGAAAAGTCTTTGCAGATACAAGCAGGGATCTCAAGCATTCCAGTTACTTGAGCAGATCTGCAATCCATTCAGTGTGGTTCAGGTACTGAGAAGAGGAAAAGGCCATAGGGAGACAGAAGCAGAGGCTGGAGAGAGGCAGACACAGCCAGGGGCCTCAGGAGCCTCCAGAAGCCAGAAGACATAAGGCACTGGATCTCCCCCGGGGCCTTGGGCAGGAGGACATTTTGGCCGAAACTTGGATTGCAAACTGCTGGCCTTCGGAGCTGAAGAGGACATTTCTCTTGTTTGCGGCCAGCAAGTTCGCAGTAATGCATCATACTGTGTAATTCTGCACAGCAACAGGAGGGAGCGCACTGCTGGTGCACACATCAGTCACGTCTGAGAACGTGTGCTAAGCAACAGCAGCCACACACACACCAAAGGCGACACTGTACGGTCCTGTCACAGGCCCAGAAACTGAAAACCTTCGGACAGGCACGTCTGTCACAGCTAGGGGCTCCCATTAGGGGCTCACCCAGAGATTCCTACCTCAGAGTGGCCTTCTGGCTTCAGCCAGAAGCTACCTGAAAACTAGTCCGGGAGACCCTGGCCACCTTCCCTTCCTGTGTTTATGGGTTTCCACTGACTGGTCCAGACCAGATTGTCATGTGCAGAGTTGCTACTCAGGCAGTGCCTCAGGTCTCAGTTTTATCCTGACTCTGGACTTGGCCTGTGTGTGTCCCCTTCCCATTCACCTGTGTCCCCTTCCCCCTGGGTCTCTGGAGGTTGAACCAAGCTGCAGCTAGGGCCCATGACCCTCACAGGTGGTCCCAGAAGAACCCTGTCTCTCTCTCCCTCTCTCTCATTCTCTCTACCCTGGCTCCTGGGGACACAGCAGTGCTTCATGGCCCATGACTGAGTGCACAGTGGCACCCTGAGGGGCAGTACCCAGCCTGCAGGGTCTTTTGTGTCCCGTTCACTTTAGCTGGCTCATGAATAGTCAGTTAGTTACCCCTCTGCTCTGTCAGCCCAGCCACTCACAGCTGACACGGGCCATGGCAGGATCAACACATCCAGTCTTCCCTTGGCACACACTGCCATCCGCTTCCGCCTCAAATTTCCCCTGGTCTGAAGTGATGCCACACAGGACCTCATATCCTGGATGCTGGCACCGGCAGTGGCTCTGTAGGCAGGGAAAGCAGCAAACTAACACCTGGCAGAGGCATCAGTTCCAGAGAGAACCAACTACCACCTGTCCAGAGTAACGTCTGAGGGAGCCAACCTGTCAGCAGGGTTCTTCTCCACTTGGGCTTTGCATTTGCGTGTTCTTGTGTGCCTGTGTGTGTGTGTGTGGGGGGGGGGTACTAGGGACTGATCCCATGGCCTTTGCACTGAGCTACATCCCCAGCCCTTTTAAACTTTGAAACAGGTCTCACTGACTTGCTAAGTTGCCCAGGCTGGACTTGCACTTGTCTGCAGAGTGCTGGGAATACAAGTATGTGCACCTCTCCCTGTGCATCCTCTGTTTCCTAGAGCCATGTCGGTGCCAGTGGCCGTAGCATAGCTGTGCCCACGTTCCCAGGCCTGAGACAATGGCTCATAGGCTGATAGTGTGTTTTGGGAAATGATCCCAAGAAACAGTAGTGGGAAACCAGGAATAGCGTACAAAGGAAGGAGCACAGGCTGATCCCTGCTTTGGCAACTGGGGTCCGCTCCACGGGGAACCTCATTCGAGCCATGCAGAGCACAGTGACAACTGCCCGCAAAAGGCCTGGAAGACAGCAGTATTTATCCCTGGATCCGACCTCCATTCGCAGAGGGACTCCCTGCAGTGGAAACTCCCTCAGTTCCCAGTGCTGCAAAAACTGAACAGCTGAATGGCTCCCTGCTGGCATCCAAGGCGGTGGCAGGAAGTGACATGAGCTGGCCTGGGGTGAGGCGCTGTCCACCCCACCTGTGCAGATGCCGCGGGCAGAGGAGGCGGGGGCAGGAGGAGGCGGGGCGGGCTTGGCGCGGACGCTGACAGAACGTTACCTCGGGGCTTTCCTGGTTAGGTTATTGACCGCAATACTCCAGCATTTTCATTATGTTTAAAAACTGTGTGTGGGGAGGAAGGCGTACGGGCAGACACAGCCCCCCACTCTGAGAATGTAATCCCTATGTACTGCAAACCTGTGCGAATAAAAGTTTAGCAAAGCAACTTGTAGGTTAGATTTTCTTGTCAGACTAGGACTTTTGGTTATGTCTGATGATTGCCAAGGAACTGTGACCACTCATACACGAAAGTGTATAAAATAGATCTGCAGCTCAATAATTGGAAAGGCAAAACTATAAAAACGCTCCGGGTTTTTTGGAGTGCAAAACTCCATTTCATGCAGGCCGTGGGTGTTTCGTAAGCACATGATAATGTGCAAGTACCTGGGTCAAGGCCTGAGGCCGTGTTCCGAGCGTCCTGGGGGTGGATCTGCTCCGTTCACACAGCCAGCGCGCTGTCTACTCGCCCGAGCATTTCCTGCCTCGCTGCTGGCCTTCCTCTGCCAAGGCCATCATCGTGCCTGAGCCTCTGTCGCTTCTTAACCACTGCCCCCTCACGCACTCTGCCTCTCCACACAAACCACTGGGATGTTCCAGACTGAAAACGACATCACCACTCTTCTCCTTAAATCTCTTCCCCGTCAACGGGGTGTCAACGCTCTAGTGTAGGAGACAAGTATTCCCAGGCGGTCCCAGCCAGTCCTGCAGGGCCTGGGCCCGGCTTGCTTCTCTGACCCCTTTTCTCCTTCTCCCCCGCTCTCTCCGCACCACTCACCACCCAGACAGGCCCTCAGTGCCGTGGTCTACACGCTGGGGCAGCCCTGGAGCCTTTGTCCTGTCTCTTTCTTCTGCCTGCAAGCCCTTCCAGAGAGAGAGACAGAGAGACACTCAGCTTCATATGAGAG
This sequence comes from Dinomys branickii, assembly GCA_004027595.1. NCBI lineage: Eukaryota > Metazoa > Chordata > Mammalia > Rodentia > Dinomyidae > Dinomys > Dinomys branickii. The sequence goes on along the minus strand of PVLD010006550.1, from coordinate 1,612 downwards.
AAGGAGATGGGGGAAATCTTGGTCCATCTTTTTACAAATTTTCAGCGCCCAAAAAAGTCATTGATGAAGTAGCACTTGGTAAGTGCTCAGATTAGTGTCAGCACAGTGGTGAAGAAGGGAACAGATGATTGAGTGAATGAATGCTCTGTGTGATTCTCCTGCCTTTGGGGGTGTAGCTGTGGCCTAAGTGCGGGGATTACTCAGTGGAAAAGCCCTGGAGAAGCGATGCTGCTAATTCCATACTTGGACAATGCCCAGTGGGTTCCCAGCAGGTGGACTCCCAGCCAGGCGAGTGCCCACTCCAGGAGGTGGCAGGGCTTTCCCTGTGTCCAAAGTCCTTGGGATCCTCCATCACTGTTGGACGGTGCCTGCTTAGACCTGTGGTCTACAGCATTGGTACCTCCCAGCCCTGCCCAGTGTTTGAAACGTGTAGACACAGTCTTTGAAAGAATATGTCCCAGAAAGATGAGGACAGGAAATGTTGCAGAGATCTCCCAGGAACGGAGCTCCTGGAATTGCTAGCCGGTGAAGGATTAAGACTCCTTCCTGAGGTGGATGGGAATGCACAGTTCTTGTAATCACCCCCGTTTACAGCTTTTCCCCTAAAAATAGAAATGTGGCCATCCATGCTGGACTGCAAGCCTGGGAGGACAGAGAGGTAGTGTTGTTTTCCCAGAAATCAAGTTGCTGGTTGTCTGAGGATATGAAATGGACAGGAATGAAACTACTGTTTTTTTTCTTTGTTTTGTTTTTTAATTTTGAATTTTTATTAACACACGTTGACAGTGCATAATGATTACACTGTGGGGGTGGTGGTGCATGTACCTAACATACCTGAATTCTTTTTACATCCTCTTACTTCCCAATCTCTTGGCCCCCTTCCTATTTGCAAAAGATCTCTCCCTGTTTCCTATTATCCATCTTGTATTTTCATTTGACAAATATTTAGTGAGCACTTGCTATGTGTCAGGCTCTGTGGGTAGCCTGCTAGTTCGTCTCCCTTCTAGACTTCCGCTGTAGTTTTCACATGTCTTGTAGGAAAGGGCACAGACTTTGTAGCTCGGTGCTTGGGTTTGATTGCTGGATCTACCACTTTTTCCCCTGTAAGCCTGGGAAAGTTACTCAACTTCTCTGTGCTTCAGTGATGAAGAGGGGACTAATGAAGCCACCTCCCCACGGGAAGGGAACGGTGACTGCGTTAATACCAGCACCTGGTGGAAATCAGCTATCAAGTTTGTCATTTGTCTTGTTCTTATGATCATCTCTGTGTCTAGAGTAGAGATCATTTGTACTTCCTCCATATCATCCCTCCCTTGTTCTTTACAATATAACCCAGATTCTCTTTTTTTTTTTCTTTTTAATTTTATTTTAAAGACAAAAGAATGGAGACATATGAACCAGAAAAGCCATAAGCAATACAGAAAATACAAAGTTATACAGAACATAGTAGGGAATTAGAACTGGATGTTGTATTACATAGTTATCTTCACATTAGTTAACACAAAAACATTAAAGGAAATACCAAATTATAGAGAAGATAGTAGGGAATTTGCACTGGATGCTGTATAATATAAAGTTATCTTCATTTCTGCTAATACAAAAACGACTGAGG